>MKYO02018011.1:34326-96135 GCA_002013955.2 Citrus medica | reverse complement strand
AAAAAAAAAAAAAAAAAAACAAAGATTGAATGAAATGAATCTCGCGAAACCAGAGTTGCAGATCCAAGAAAATTAATTATAAAGCACCTTAATTTTCTTTAGAAGCTCGTATCCCGTCATTCCTGGCATACAATAATCTGTGATCACCAAATTCACCTTTGTGCCCTGCAATGAATGAAACAAATTGATCCCATTTACATACATTGCTTATCACTCCCACAATTAAGAAGAACTAAAAATTGAAAAAAAAAATAATTACATTGCTGTTCAGGTTATTTTGTTGTTCTTGTTCATCAACTAAGCCCAGAAACTCCAGTGCCCGCATCCCATTCTCTGCTGTTGTCACTGCCAAATCAATTTACACAATTTGTGACTGTCAAGAAATGGGAGGGAAAAAATTTACCCTTTTCGTGTCAAGAGTAATAATAGTACCTTTACAAGCGGAGTTTTTGAGCAAATTTTCTACAATTTTGCGATCAACAATACTATCATCAACAGCCAAAACATGGGGTGGTTTTGGATTTGATGATGATGATGATGAAGCAACACCACAAGCATCCATTACGACACACAGTCACACTGCTATGTGTTGATGCTCAAAAATTCAGCGGAAGCAGAAAGCAAAAGCACTTCTTATGTAACAAAATTGAGACACAAACAAACTCACAGGAAATTTGTGAGGATGGTATTTAAAAAGTAAAAAAAAGAAAAAGAAAAAGAAATAAACAAGTTGGTGGGTGATCAGAGGAATTTGTAATTATAATGAATGATGAATTGTTATAGGAGATGACATTAAAATCAAAGAAGATATATCACAGATATTTCGTGATCCTTTTTGGGGTTTCTCATTTTATCTTTATTTTTATTTTTAGGTTTGATTGAATCGGTCCCCATCTTTTTCTGAAGATCTTCATGCAGTAAGAACAAGTTTATACGTAATGTGGGATTTTGGACCACATGTATAATATTAGGTTTCTGTTCTAACTTATTTTCTTCCCGTAATTTAGAGATTATTTTGTCTTAGTTTTAGGATAATCATAAGATTTTGCATAGATTCTCCCAGATTTTGTTTAAATAAAAACGTGATTTTATTGATTTCTTTCCCATTTTAAACACTTGTAAAAGTCAAAAACTTCGTATATGGGGGGCCAAAACAAATTAAACACAAGCTCATTCTCTCGGTTGGGATTCCTATTTTTTTATCTTTTTCTTTTTAGGCTTTACCTTTATCATGCATCCAACTTGTTCGATTCAATTACAATTTTTTCAATTTTCGTTACTACAACAAATGTCCTAAGTTGTCTGCTATATACTCTTGAAAATATGTGTTATATTTTCTAATTTGTACATAAATATAAATGAATCAATTTGGGAAGAGTAAGGGTAAAATCAAGCAAGTTGTACTATTCTTCTAATGAACGTAAGGTAAAATTCTTCTTGATTTTAATGTCTTGCCTGAATTTGATGAAAGAATAATGGTAAACATCTCAAATAATATTTTTAAAAATTTACATCTTAAATAATGTGGTATACGATATATCATTCTTATGTCGAGTAGTAAATTATAAAATATGACACGTTATGCCAAACAATTTTAAATTATAAATAATCATTACATAATTTTACTATTTTACAATGTATCTGATATATGTCACATCAGTTGTTATTATTAGGGTTTGGTTGGTGTAAATGAAGAAAAGGTGAATTGGGCTGATATTGGCGTGAAGTTTGGAAATAAAATGGAAGATTTAATGTGATATGAAGTGGTTCAAAACTGGATAATAAGAATAAGATCAATCTTATGCCATAAAGATCCAATTTGATACGACTTTGGAATCTCATGGGCAGCTGGACAGATATGCAAATAATTCTTTTGAATTTTGTACAATAGTCAACAGATTGACAATTTGAATTTCACTTTTAAAAAATTCCAATATTTGCATTAGAAAATTTAAAATATCATAATCTTACCCAATTAAGTAGATGCAATCATGCAAAATGTCTAAAACAATGCAATTTGCATGTCCTTCATTCATTGCAAAAAAAAAAAGATTTAATTTAGATAATTGGTTGAATAACATATAAAATAATAAAAATAAATTATGTAAGATATATGGTGTTCTAATTTATCGAATTACTTTATGCAACATCAATTTGCACAAAAGAATATTGTTGCATCGCTACTCTCATGAAAAATTATTTAGTGCAAATTATGAAAGCTGCAGTGGGTTGATATACAAGATTTGATATGATATGATGTTATATGAGGAACATGAAGTTGTTCCAAATTCAAAGATTATGAGATTATTTTTCACTTTTAAACATTTGTTATATGCACAGCTCATGAAAGTATTCGCAAAAAAATTCATTTTTGCAGAGTGACACTTTCTCCAGGAACAAAAGAGCTTACACAAAACACGTTTGTAGATTGTAACATCGACAGGTAAGGTTCAAATCCAAAACAAAATCCCATCAACGGGGCCGGAGCTTTCAGTTTTTTTGTTTATGGTCCTAACAGTGGTTTTCATCATTTGATGCTTGCCTTAGGAATGGATGATGTGCACGGCCCTGCAGATGTCATGAATGGTATACCCTTGAAGGTGGCCACACCCTTGTCATCAGTAAACAGATTCTGCACCCATGAAAAAGCCAGAATTATATATGAAAAAAAAGTGAGAGTCTCTAACGACCACATTTGCTCAAGACTTGACACACAACCATTAATAGATACAACTAATGCTGAAACTATTAGCAAATTCACAGCTATAGCTCATGATTTGCTGATACATTTCAGATCTAATATCAAGCACATGCGGATGGCAGAATCCCCAAATCAGTTTAAATATTTAACCAAGCTACTAATGAACAATTCACATTCATCCATAAGTATCAAGCATTTCTATAATTTTGTCTTAATAAATAATGAGCAAACTCATTTCTGAAATTAAATAAAGAGTGGAAGGTAATGAACAGTTTGGATATGCGGGGTATGTACTAGAAAGTAATAGCGACAAATTGGCAAGTGTAGAAAAGAGGAAGACATACCGGCGTAATTTTCTCCAGCTGCTTCTTTTTTGGATTTAGAACATCTTCTGGTTTTCCATCGATCCTGTAAAAGATATGAAAAATCGTATGTAAGATGAGGCAAATACTCGGGAGAAAACAAATTTTGCGCTATTAATAGGGATGGGAGAAAATTTTGCTTATTCAGTATTATTGTTAAGCTGAAATTGGCATGCATTGGTTATTTATACAAGGAACTGAACCATCTTCAGTTCTCGTTTTGTATAATCCTTGTTACCTTCGGTTCTAATTTTGTATAATCCTTGTTCCTTTGTCTATGCACTAAACAATCAAATGAAAATTTGGCACGTCAAATTATCTTTCAAGCCATATTATACAGCCATGGTTTCAGGACCATATTGGGGTATGCCGAGATTGTCAAACTTCAAGAAACTAAACAGGGTGATGGAGAATATTATCTTAAAATATTTCACTAAAATACGGAACAACAGGTATTTAGGCAATTTTGTCGTGCTTACCCAGAAAATGAAATGCGCTCTCCAATTTTTGCACCTTCTGGAGGAAGTAAAGGCTCTACATTGGTGTGATCTTCATTTGAAGCACAAAGCACCTAAAGAGATAGGAATTGCAAGCACGAAGACAAATCAATTTCATTGCTCTAGAATTGTTTATAACATAAGGTAAAGCCGCCAGTAAAAATTGCACTCCTTAAAAGTCATAATCCTTATTTGAAAACAGTTAGCAAACACATATTTGATGAAAATGCCAAAACATTACCAATCCTTCCGACATCACATCCCGTAGCTTTCCAGGTTTAACATTTGTAATCAGTGCAACACGACGATTCTGAACAGCATAGGAACACTAGCTTCAGAATTCAATTATTCAAAAACCAATAAAAATGCATATGAGGGTAGCTCTTTAACTGAGGAAGCAATTATACCGTCAAGTCATCTGGATTACAATATTTTGCCAAACCACTAACTACCTGCCGCAACTTGGCTTCTCCAACATCTATCTCCTCAACCAATAAACTACGTTTCAAGTAAGAGAGTAAAAATTATGTTTTCTTATATTGATATATGCAACCATACATCAGATCTCAGAAAATTCAGAAGTTAATACTGCTTCAATTAAGAGTGCATCAATTCGGCTTTTTGATGAAAAGAATAATTCAAGAATAGAGCTTGTAAGCATACCTATCAGCAGATGGATGCTTCCATGCTTTGCGAATAAGACCAACCTGAATATTCAGTAAACTGACACTAAGTTCTTTGTCCTTGTCCACTGCTGCAGTTTCAGATGATTTCTTCCTTTCTTGACCAGCCTCCTTGTCTCCCACAGCCTTCTTTGTCTTGTTAATTCAAGAATAGAGCTTGTAAGCATACCTATCAGCAGATGGATGCTTCCATGCTTTGCGAATAAGACCAACCTGAATATTCAGTAAACTGACACTAAGTTCTTTGTCCTTGTCCACTGCTGCAGTTTCAGATGATTTCTTCCTTTCTTGACCAGCCTCCTTGTCTCCCACAGCCTTCTTTGTCTTGTCTTTATCAACAGCTTCTGTTTCCACTGATTTCTTCTTCTCTTGAAGAGCCGTATCCCCTTTCTTTTAAGTTCTCAAATAATAAA
This sequence comes from Citrus medica, assembly GCA_002013955.2. Taxonomy (NCBI): domain Eukaryota; kingdom Viridiplantae; phylum Streptophyta; class Magnoliopsida; order Sapindales; family Rutaceae; genus Citrus; species Citrus medica. The sequence goes on along the minus strand of MKYO02018011.1, from coordinate 91,479 downwards.
GTAGACATGTCATATTGGCTAAGAATTCTACCAAGATGGACATATATAAAACCACAATGATACTCTAAAACTTTGATCCATGACAAAAGCTGGTATAGGTCGAATAATGCAAGGACAGGATAGTTTTTCCTTTTATTCAAAAACAAAAAATTGTTCTTTGTATTTTTATTATCAAATAAGATGATTCAACAAATTTTTAATAGGGATCTTTATTAAGAGACTTAAAATCATATAATGCCAAGTATGTATTAAGACAAATCCAAAAAACAATTACCTTAGCATCTCCGGACTTTAAATTTGAGGGCGCTTCTGACTTTTCTGCATTATTTGTGCTTTGCACGGTCTTTTTTGCATTTGAATCCACAGCACTTTTTGCTCCATGCAACTAAAATTTATAATGAACATCAAAAACTTAATCAAGAAAATGCTTTATTAGTAGACAACTAACTTGCAATTTTTTTCCCCCTCTCTTGGAGGAAGGATTGGAACACAAAATGACTGAGAAGAAAGGGACAAAGGGTCCTTATATCAGAAGAAACTTTTTGTCTGTGTGTTTCAAGTTTAAATATTCAAGCAACCTCTATGTAACAACTATAATATCACATTTACTACATTTACTGAAATGTATATATTTACTTTACCAATTAACCCACCTATCTCTATTCACACAAGGAATGTAAAACACTGAAATAACACTAAGTAATCATGGAATATAACTCACCGGTGGTTCAAATCCAGGCTTCTCTAACGATATTTTCCCAAATAAATCACCCAAAGCTTCCTTGCTCTGTGACATATAATGACAAGACATTTACAAGCACAAGATAGCCATATTTTCTGTATTTCGAGAAGGATAAAAGGGTACCAGATCACTTCTCCAGATATGTCTCAATTTTTTAACTGAACAAGATCTGTAAGTGTTCCCACCTGTATGTAGTCCATCCATCTCATCACGTGTGGCATCTTTCCTTGGTCCAAATTTGCAAGGCCTACCTGAGAACAAGTATCCGCATAAAAGACAACATCAAAATTCACATAATTGCTTCAGAAAGAATGATAAAGTTCCTTTTATTGATGTTTTATATCCCAAAGTTCCCCTTTTCCTCCACTCATAGTAAAAATCAAGCTCATTAAGGAGAAAAGCAATATACCTAGAATAAATTAATAGAAGCATTACAGTTGCCCAACAGTGTTGCTGTCCGAACAATTATCTAGCAACACGCAAAAGCATACAAGTACAAATGAAGACTAACTGTAGAATAAGATGAAAAATGCATACCACAAAAGAATGTACTGCAGAAAACACAATAACATCTGCTTCGGAAGTTCTCAATCCATTGCCCAAAAGCACAGATTTTGTAGCCAACTCTTCATTTAACTTGATCAGAACATCAAAGCATGCCTTAGAATCAGCAGGAAAACTTTCTGCAAACTCTATCCACTTCATCACCTAAACAAAGTCAATTTCACAGATGAAGAATCAATAGCTCGATACTGATATTGCCAACAAGAGTCAAGCATAAGCAACTCCTATACAGCTAAAGTACAAACTCTCTCTTCATCAAGTGACGTTATCTTATTTACAGCAGCAGAGGAAGTTGGCCCACTAGTCATTCTAGATTTCTAGTCATTCATACAACTGGACCAAAATCCAACTTGACCAATGTTAACTACCACTATTTTGGTTGTCCAGTCCAGATTATATACAACACAGAGATGAACAAAATCAAGTTTACCTCATCATTGGAACTCTTTCCCGAAGACTTCAAGATATCAGAGTATAATGTCTTAATATCCTTCTCTGCAGCATTGCTCGAAAAATCTTTCTGCATCAATAAATTCTAAATTCAGCAAGTAAAATTTAAATAACATCAACAAATTCAGCACAAGATAACCATCATCCCAAATTACCTATACACATCAGGTATCGTTCATAGAAAAGCACCAAATTTTACATAAATCTATTCAACAGCCAAAAACTATTTCGACCCAAGCAAGAATTTAGAAGCAGCACCCACTTACTAGAGACAATTAAATCGTACGAAAATTTGCATGTTACAATGAATCATTAAAGAAATTATTCCAGAAATGAGACTAGTACAGCAACTAATTGAAGTAAGAAGACAAGATTTATTATTTTTAATGCTTACATGGTCTAAAGAGAGGTGTTTGCAGAGAATTGATACAATCAGCTGCTTCCTTGTGGGATCCTTACTGCCGTTTGCGGCCATGGCTTCGATTTCGACCGAGCGAGCTCTCGGTGTCAGTGGGGTTTCTTTTAAGTTTTAAGGTTTCGTTATGGGCATTTGATGAGTAATTTTGTAAGAGATTAGCAGTTGATGAGTTATTTTGGCAAAATATTGTACAAGTTTTAAAATCTAATTCAATACTTTAACGAAAAGACTAAAATGCCCTTCAAATGTGTCAATTTGGCATATAACCCTAATCTTTGTGCTCGTGGTGCAAGCGTTCTAGGCAGGGCTGACAAAAATATCCATTCGGTCCGGTCCCGGATCGTATTCGGATATTGTGGTTTGGATATTATTTAGTTTGGGTATAAAATTAAATCGATTTTAGATATCATTTGATAAATTCAGATTTCGATATAGAACTCATATTTTATTAAAAAAATTATAAAATATATATTATTTTAAATATTTATATTTATTTGATTATTTTATTATACATATATAAAATTTTAAACACTTAAAGTTTATATTTTTATGTCAAATTTTATTGAAATAAATTTAAGACTTATAAAATTACTAAATAATTAAAAAAATACATACACATAATATTTTTAAATATAAAATCCGAATACTTGGATTAAAACCCAGCTCGTTGCCAGGCTTAAAAACCCCAACCCGAGCATATAAAAATTGCATCCGGACCGAATCTGAACATTGCAATACCCAGACTCCGCCTGGGGTTTTGCCAACCCTAATTCGATGTACCTCATTAGAGTGTGTTTAAGGTTGTTTTTTTAACTTAAAGATATTTCTTTTTTGGGTTTCACATAAAAAAGCACAATAAAATAAGAAACAAAAGTTCAAATAGATAGTCACACTCACATAAATCTCTTTATGTAAAACCTTATAGATAGCAAATGAAAGGAAGTAAAGATGGAACAAAAATCACAGCAAGAATACATCGAGCCAATTTTGATTTCAATTCTTTTCATATATTGGCAATTGCTTGACAATGAATAGAAAAATTAATCATAATGTCGATAAAAATCCTATTTGCAATTGAGGCGCCGCATTTTTTAAAGTACAATTGTTGAAAAAAAAGATATAACTATAAAATAAAAATTAATAATACATAATAAATATAAATTTTAAATAATAATTTTAATAAAATTATTAAAAATATAATATTTTTTCCTTAATACAAATAAAAAATCATATTAATATAGCTTCCAAAGTACAACAAGTAGTGTTTACCAAACGCTTTTATTATTGTACATTTTAAGTATTATCAAACTTCAATCTCAAACGCACCTAAAATCTATTTATATTATGTTATTCTGCATTTTGTAAAAAAAAAAAAAGAAAAGAAATAATCTTTAATGTAGGGCTGAAATTAGAACTTTGAACATTATGGAGGGTATCATCATCCTATCATCGACTGGCTCAGTTCACCATTGAGTTTCTGTAGCCCAATGGCAGGCATGTTCGTACCAAATAGTTTTTTTTTTTTTGAAGTCTGTTATACACAGATATTACTGGACATTACATCAGACATTACAATTGATATTTACAATCATACTATATAACTGGTTTATAAAATAAAAGTTAATAATATATAATAAATATAAATTTTAAATAATAATTTTAATAAAATTATTAAAAATATAATATATTTTTCTTCATACAAATAAATTTTTTTATTAATATAGCTTCCAAAGTACAACAAGTAGCGTTTAACAAACGCTTTTATTATTGTACATTTTAAATATTGTTAAATTTCAATCTCAAACGCATCTAAAATCTGTTTATATTATGTTATTCTGCATTTTGTAAAAAAAAAGAAAAAGAAATAATCTTTAATGTAGGGCTGAAATTAGAACTTTGAACATTATGGAGGGTATCATCATCCTATCATCGACTGGCTCAGTTCACCATTGAGTTTCTGTAGCCCAATGGCAGGCATGTTCGTACCAAATAGTTTTTTTTTTTTTGAAGTCTGTTATACACAGATATTACTGGACATTACATCAGACATTACAATTGATATTTACAATCATACTATATAACTGGGACTACCACTATACATTGACACACTGAAGTATATGCCCAGATATTTTAAACCCTCTCTAATATTCGAGGGGTGCCTATCCACTCACATTTCGTGAGAGAGAGACTGTCTCCACTCAATTAAATAATAATTGAGGAAGAACTGAAACTAACATTCATAATGCACTTATGGAGGCTCGAACCCTTGCACTCAACATTGTAAGTACAAGGCTTCTCCCAATGGACCTTTCGTACCAAATAGTTGAATTGTGAGCTATTCATTGTTTATAGAGAAAGGAAGGAACCATAATTAAGTATCCGTTATATGGGTTCTCATCTACTAAATCTTATTATATATAATCCTGTTTTTTCTCCAACAAAATTTCATCATTTATACCCAAAAAAAAAAAAAAGCGAACAAAAAATGAAAGTTTAGTTTGGAATTATTATTAAAATGCAAAAACGAAAACAGAAAGTATAAAATCAGAATGGTCCCAATCAATTTATTCCCAAACAGGTTTATTTATTTGCCAATTGTAACTTGGCGTTGACCCAAATGAAGAGGCCAGTAAAAAGACAAAAGGCCCATCAAGGCCCTGTCGTTTTACTGTCCGTCTTTATTTGAGCCTGGGAAGAAGCAAATAGATAAAAGGGAACAGCCATTTGACTCTGCGCCTTGTTTCAACTTTCCATGGCGTGGGATTCTCTTCGAAATTTGCATCGAAAACTGAAATCAAACATAATTTTCACACACCCCCTTAATAGCAACCCCAGCTCTATACGAATTAAGTGCATGGAGACAAATGTATAGCTAATGTTTATACGTATTTGTCATGTAGTATTATTGTGTTTTCAGTACAAAAATTTGTGCCGTAAATGAGTCCGGGCTTTAAAGCCTGAACTCAAGGCGATGGATGAATCGGTGACACATATCCAATTCATTTAATCCGAGCTAACAAATTTGCGTCGGGTTCAATTCATTTACACCAACCGTCAAAACATATGCAGGGGATGCGATAAATGCAAGGAAACACAGAAGAGAAGTTTCTGAAACACGCAAGAGCAACGGTGAGTGACCTTCGGTTAAAAGAGTGTGCCGGGATTAATGGCATCAAATTCAAATTTGGGGGGGGGGGGGGGGGGGGGGGGGGGGGGGGGGGGGGACCCCTTTTCGGGTTCTGTTGAATGGAATTTAAAAGCAGAAGCTTAAAAGCAAAAGGGTCATGACTCATGAGTCCCTCTCACTCTGCAACTGGCAACTGCAACACACACACCAGTTACCTCCTTTTACTTTATTGCGCATTGCACTACCCAGTACCCACCATGCCATCTCCACCAACTTGCCTTTATTGCTACCAAATGCCTAAAGCCTAATGCTACTGCCTCTCCCTTCCTCTCTCTCTGCTCGTGACTTTTATTTGCCCATCATGCATTCTCAATAAAGACTATATTTTTCAATGTAAGTCATTATGGATAACCTAGGTGTTGCCATTAACAGATGTTGATAAAACATGTTAATAATCAAGGAAAATTTACGAAAATAATTATAAATATTTTATTATTTTCATAACTAACCATCTTAATTTTTTTTTATCAACATTAGTCAAACACAAGTCTTTCTTCCTAAATTACCCTTCTTTACAGACCAAAAACAACCATCTTTCTCCCATATCATCAAACTAAACGCAGCTTAATCATCAAACTAAACGCAGCTTAATCATCAACCAACAGCGACGGCAAAAGACAATGGTAAAAGTGAAATCCGATCATAATCTATCTGAATTCAACACTAATCAACATCACTTAGTGGTATGAGTTATTTTCTAAACTTGCTGAACTGAGTCGTGGGTGAATCTGGCGACAGGCACCTGTCGCACATTGCTTGGTGCAATAGGTGCCTGTCGCATGCACCAAGCCTTGGGCGACAGGGAACCTGTCGCACAAAAACTTAGTGCGACAGGCACTTGTCGCCCAAGGCTTGGTGCGTGCGACAGGCACCTGTCACACCAAGCTTCGTGCGATAAGCAGTCTGTCGCCAAATTCATCTACGACTTACAGTTTACTGAAATTCTCGAGCAAGTTTAGAAAATAACTTATACCACTATGTATTAATGAAAATAAATAAAATAGCTAACTAAGGTTTTGTTGAAAACTATAGATGGTAGATCGGACGCCGATGAGGGATGAAGCCGCCGCCGACGAGGGCTGATGTTACCGCCGATGATGAGAGTTTGTTTGGTTTGGGAGAGATGGGTGAAAGAGAGTGTTGGGGAATAGATGAGAGAGAGGGGTATTTTGGTCTCAAAAGTTCTTTTATGGCTAATGTTTATAGAAATTTGTTTGGGGGGTTAAGATGAAAAATGCTAAAATTTTTATGGCTATTAGTGTAAATTTCCCAATAATCAAAGACTCATTGCAACAATAATTCTACTTGATATTCAACTACTAATCAAAGACCCATTGCAACAATAATTCTACTTGATATTCAACTAATAATCAAAGACTCATTGCAACAATAATTCTACTTGATATTCAACAGCAATTCTTCATCAAAATCAGTATAGTCAATGTGGGGTAAGTAAATTCAGGTACATTGCACATATAATTTGACCATAATGTAAAGAAATTTAATTTTCTTTACATGCATAAGTGGAGTAAATCATTGTAAACATTTCAAAATAAATTTGATCTCGTCCAAATAATGATTATAACAAAAAAATTTAAGTAAATCTTAATAAATTGTTAATCTTAGGGAATAGTGATACACAAGATAATTTTAAAATTAAGGAGAGCACCAAAAGAAGATTAGTGGAGATTAACTTCACATTAGTAATTACCTGCAAGTACAAGCTCTATTCCAAAGTTTGTACCCGAGTCACATTCCAAGGTGAGCCAAAAGAGCCACGTTTGACGTGTGCTATCCACCTCAAACAAAATACCAACGACACGTGTATGCCACGTATGATCACCTTCCACCTCACGCAACTCTCCACGTGTCCACATCTCATAAATAGCCACCCAGTCGGGCAGTCCCCACCCACTAAACCGTGGCCCACGTTCTTTCCCGTTAAATGAAAAACTTTAACTTTCACAACAACCTATCTCCCTCTCTCATCAAACAGCTACCAAGACACCACCCACCGTCTCTCTCTCTCTCTCTCTCTCTGTACCCATATAAACTTCCGGCCACTCTCACCGGAAACCTAAACTTTCAGTTGACCAAGTAAACTTTCCGGCGAGGCTTGAAACCCATGAAATGACAAACCTTTTTCCACTTCCTTCCCGTTTCAGCTAAAGTTTTTGACTCTCAAAGTCTTCTTTCACCTCCAAATTTAGCCGTCACAGTGTCTATTTTGGTTGTTTAAGCTGCCGCTTCACATGGGTTTTTAGTATTTCTTGGTTCTGTTGTTTCAGTTTGTTGGAAAGCACACAATGGGAGCAATGTTGAAGATGAAAGCTTCTGTTTTCAGTTTGCTTACATTTCTTGTTTTGGCTCCGGCTTTAACAAGATCTCTGAACCCATCACTGAACGACGACGTTTTGGGGCTGATAGTGTTCAAGGCAGACATCCAAGATCCCAATGGAAAGCTCTCTTCTTGGAGTGAAGATGATGACACTCCTTGCAACTGGTTTGGTGTCAAATGCAGCCCAAGATCCAACCGGGTCATTGAGCTCACTCTAAATGGCTTATCCCTTACGGGTAGGATCGGTCGTGGCCTTCTGCAGCTTCAGTTTCTGAGGAAGCTCTCTCTTTCAAGTAACAATCTTACTGGAAGCATCAGTCCAAATCTTGCTAAGCTTCAAAATTTAAGAGTCATTGATTTGAGTGGCAATAGTCTATCTGGGTCAATACCAGATGAGTTTTTTAAGCAATGTGGGTCGTTGAGAGTTATATCTTTAGCAAAAAATAGGTTTTCTGGGAAGATACCCAGTAGTTTGAGTTTGTGTTCAACTCTCGCTACAATTAACTTGTCATCTAATAGGTTTTCATCGCCTTTACCTTTGGGGATTTGGGGTTTGAGTGCACTACGAACACTGGATTTATCAGTTAATTTATTAGAAGGTGAGATTCCAAAAGGAGTTGAAAGCTTGGAAAATTTAAGGGTGATTAATCTGAGTAAAAATAGGTTTTCTGGGTCGATTCCGGATGGGATTGGGAGCTGTTCGTTGTTGAGGACTATAGATTTTAGTGAGAATTCATTTTCTGGGAATCTTCCTGAAACAATGCAGAAGCTTAGCTTGTGTAATTTTATGAACTTGAGGAAGAATTTATTTTCCGGTGAGGTTCCAAAATGGATTGGAGAATTGGAGAGTCTGGAGACATTGGATCTTTCAGGAAATAAATTTTCTGGTGCAGTGCCTATTTCGATTGGGAATCTTCAGCGGCTGAAAGTGTTAAATTTTTCAGCAAATAGATTAGCTGGAAGCTTGCCTGATTCTATGGCGAATTGTATGAACCTTGTGGCCTTAGATTTTAGCCAGAACTCGATGAACGGTGATCTACCTCAATGGATTTTTAGCTCAGGTTTGAACAAAGTTTCTTTTGCAGAGAATAAAATTAGGGAAGGGATGAATGGTCCTTTTGCTTCTTCTGGGAGCTCATTTGAAAGTCTACAATTCTTGGATTTATCACATAATGAGTTTTCTGGTGAAACTCCTGCAACCATCGGGGCTTTAAGCAGCTTGCAATTGTTGAATCTCTCAAGCAACTCACTTGTAGGTCCTATTCCAGTGGCTATTGGGGATTTGAAGGCACTGAATGTTCTTGACTTGAGCGAGAATTGGCTAAATGGAAGCATTCCTCCAGAAATTGGTGGAGCATATTCTCTGAAGGAACTGAGGCTGGAAAGGAACTTCCTAGCGGGCAAAATTCCAACTTCAATTGAGAACTGTTCTTTGCTTGTGTCTCTGTAAGTTTTTTTTACCCTGCCTTGTATTTAGGTTATGGTTTCTTGTTTCCTTTGGTTTTGATAATCAATTTGTAAATAAGAATGTGAGCCATTGTTGAGTGGCAAACAGTTCAATGGTCAGTCATATGTCCTTGCATTCTTTGTTAGTGAAGCAGCTATTATGTTTTGTTCTATTAACATTCTTCTCTTTTCTTGATCTTTATTCCTCTTTTGGTTGGATTTTGTAGTATACTGTCAAAGAACAACCTGACTGGCCCAATCCCGATTGCAATAGCAAAACTTACAAACCTACAAAATGTCGACTTGTCTTTTAACACCCTTACCGGAGGCTTACCGAAGCAGTTGGTAAATCTTGTCCACCTATCATCATTCAACATTTCACACAACCATCTACAAGGTGAACTGCCTGCTGGTGGTTTTTTCAACACCATATCACCTTCCTCTGTGTTGGGTAACCCATCGCTTTGTGGTTCTGCTGTTAATAAGTCTTGCCCTGCAGTCCTTCCCAAACCTATTGTCCTTAATCCAAACTCCTCCTCTGACTCCACAACCAGTTCGGTAGCTCCAAATCCTCGCCACAAAAGAATCATCCTGAGCATATCTGCTATCATTGCCATAGGTGCAGCTGCTGTCATTGTCATTGGTGTGATTGCTATCACTGTCCTCAATCTCCGTGTTCGTTCATCAACATCTCGATCTGCAGCAGCCCTCACATTATCTGCTGGGGATGACTTCAGCCGATCCCCCACCACAGATGCCAACTCTGGCAAGCTTGTCATGTTTTCAGGGGATCCTGATTTCAGCACTGGAACACATGCCCTGTTGAACAAGGACTGTGAGCTTGGGCGCGGTGGGTTCGGAGCTGTCTATCGGACAGTTTTGCGAGATGGCCGTCCAGTTGCAATAAAAAAGCTGACCGTCTCTAGTCTTGTTAAATCCCAAGAGGATTTTGAAAGGGAAGTTAAGAAACTGGGGAAAGTCAGGCACCCTAATCTTGTGACCCTCGAAGGTTATTACTGGACTCAGTCATTACAGCTCCTCATATACGAATTTGTCTCTGGTGGAAGTTTGCATAAGCATCTGCATGAAGGAACTGGTGGAAATTTTCTTTCATGGAATGAAAGGTTCAATGTGATTCAGGGGACAGCAAAAAGTCTGGCTCACTTGCACCAATCGAACATTATTCACTACAACATAAAATCAAGCAATGTCTTGATAGACGGCTCAGGTGAACCTAAAGTGGGAGACTATGGCTTAGCAAGGTTGTTGCCAATGTTGGACCGTTATGTCTTAAGCAGCAAGATCCAGAGTGCCCTTGGGTACATGGCACCAGAGTTTGCCTGCAGAACAGTGAAGATCACTGACAAATGTGATGTGTATGGCTTTGGCGTTTTAGTTCTGGAGGTTGTTACTGGGAAGAGGCCCGTTGAGTACATGGAAGATGATGTGGTGGTTCTCTGTGACATGGTTAGAGGAGCATTGGAAGAAGGCAGAGTGGAGGAATGTGTCGATGAGAAGTTGCAAGGGAAGTTCCCGTCAGAGGAGGCGATTCCAGTTATGAAATTAGGCTTGATTTGCACATCACAAGTGCCCTCAAATCGTCCGGACATGGAAGAAGTAGTTAACATATTGGAATTGATCAGATGCCCTTCTGAAGGCCAGGAGGAATTGATATGAATCTCCACTTATTATTTTCAGTTAAGAGAAGGGTTTTATAGTGTGGCTTGTCCGGCGAAAAGGAATCCGGTTTTGTTCGTTAGGTTAGAGAGAAGAATGCTGACTGTTGTATTATTTTTGCCTTCTTGTATCATTTCTTCTTGTTTGTTTCCAATTTTTATGTTGCAAGTTCTTCTCGGTTTTATAGTTAGATCACCGGATTCCTTTTCACCGGGTTCCAATTTGGGACCCTTAATGATACTACTACTCTGTTGCAAATCTCCAGTCTTCTTCCATTGTTATCCTCATTATTTTATCAGCTTATTGTAGCATTAACTTCTGATAGAAGGCAAACCGAGTAGGGCAAATAAACCTAAATCTCCGTGGAATGGTTCTTGGTTTGTACTTTGTACAATGAGGTCATATTGATCAATTTTTTTCTTTTGCACTTCTTTGTAAGGGGGCAAATTTGACTTCTTAACTCATCTTGATAAACTAGAGAGAACAATTGTCCCATTTATCAAAATCATGTGTTCCCAATGATAGTTATGGTGAGGGCATTAAAATACTTGAATTTACAAGTCAAAGCAGACTCAATTGTGTTGAGGACTCACAAAGATTCTTAGCACCCACTTCCAAGCAAGCAATGTTTATTGCTCAATAGAATAATGGAAAGTGGTTAGAAAACAGTGGGGAAAAGGGAAAAAGTACAAGGATAAAGAAATAAATAAAGAGCTAGTGAATGGCTCATGCATATCATAAAGATAATGTTTGTGTAGTTGTGGAGTTAGAATATTACACAACATGATGTTGTCGGAATAGAAGCACTTTTTTTTTTAATGGATGTAGCCGTGTCTTTAGTTCTAATAATCAACTTTTCTTAAATGCATTGTTTGTTTCTCTCATTTAAACTTGTCTTGTGTGTTGCCCATTCCAATGGGTTTACAGAGATTAATCCCAATTTAAACAATACTAATATGGACAAGTGCCTCGCTAATCGAACGTTAAATTACCATCCTTCTTAGTTCTTACACATAAGAAAGGGTTGAAATTTTAGCGAGTGTTTTAATAGGAGAAGGTCTTGTTTTAAAGATTTGGAAGCAAACTAGAGTTGTCGTGTACTAGAGGGAGAAAGATTCAAGTCCTCTCGTGTATATATTATTGGGAAAATGACTCTCTTTCATAAATTTGTTGAGCCCAAATTTAATATGGTCTTCCAATATATTCTCGACATATTTTTAAGCACCTCTTTGATATAATTTATTTAATAATCATAAAGAATTGTATAATTATATAAGGTCTTATACAAATTTTTATTTTTGTTTAGTAATGTTTTTAATAGAGCTTTTGAAGATTAAATAAGTTATTTTATCTCTACTAATAAAAGATCAAATTTTATACTTTAAAAAAAAGGTTGAAAACTTTTTTTAAATTTTAAAATATCTGAAATATCATTTACTTATTGCATAATCTTATTTTATTATTTTTATAATATAACTTTAAATAAATTCCCTATTAAAGTAGTTTTAAAACTTTTAATAAAAATTCTCATTGATAACTAAACAACTCAAATTATTTTAGTGAAAGCTCTACTAGTAACAACTCTAATTAAATAAGGTTTATTTAAAATGTTATACGAAACGGAGCCTAATTTTGAAGCTTTTGGAAGTAAATGTTGAAAATTTTATTTCATTCTTTTCATAACAAAAATTTAAAAAAACTATCTATTAAAGTAATTTTATAATTTTTAATAAAAACTCTCATTGATAACCAAACAGTTGAATTTTTTTAAGTAAAAGCTCTACTCACATAAACTTTACCTAAATAAACTCTATTTAAAAAGTTATAGGGTCTTTTTGGTATGACTAAACTAATGGGTATAAGTGCTTATTTAATCCAAAAAAATTTTCAAAATTTTTATTATTGTTTGAGTTTTATTTTGAGTAGAGCTTATGAAAATTAACTAAATTATTTTACCTCTATTAACAAAACTCAAATTTTAGATTTTTGGGAGTGGAAATTTTTTAAAAAAATTAAAAGTTGAACCATCTAAAACATCAATTATTTATTTTGTATTCATTTCATAACATAATTTCAAAAGTGTATCTCTTAATGTAGTTTTATAATTTTTTAATAAAAAATATCATTAATAATTAAAAAAATTATTTTTTAAGTAAAAATTCTACTTATAAAAATTTTATTATTTAAAATTTTACTTAAATAAACTTTATTTTAAAAAATAAACCTAATGAAACCTTAATAGAAATTTATATTATTAACTTTGTAAATGTAAAGGGCAAAAAAATTACCAATATGACAAGACATGTGGTTGTTATGTCATTTTCCTAAAATGTCATTAAATAAATGAAAATTACCTTGTGGGTAAACCTATCTAGAAGTCCTCCAAACAAATGTACCCTGCAGTCTGTGGAAATCTTAGTCAAAGATTTTTGAGTTTTAAATTTGGAGAAGCATGTGGCATGGGTTGCAAAGAATGAGTTGTCTCCAGTGCAATTTTTTAATTTTTAATTTTTTTAATAATAGAGAGGGGTGTTTGGCCCAAGAAAACCTAATAATAGATTAGCTTACTTTGTCATCATCATCAACAATCACATGGGTCCTTAATAATCTTCATTTTGTTTTGAGAGAAGGGAATATACAATTCCTCTTTGATTACTGGAATTGACAGAAAGAAAATACCCCCAACTTTTTTGTATTGTTTCAACTTAATCTTTTAATTTATAAATCAAACGTGAACCCAAGATGCATATACAAAAAGACCAGGGTCCCATTGCAGACAAATGCAGTGGAGACGCTTTGGTCAATCGAATTTTAAAACTTTAATTTCTTGAGAGAGAGAGAGAGAGCAATCTTCTGCACTATTTGAAAAGAATAGATATTATGTAAAAGAAAAGAAAGCCAGCATTATGTCCAATTAATATATATATATATATATATATGTATATATATCAATATCAGCACTTTAACATGCTGTTCTATCATTTTCATTTTCTTTTCCCCAAATATTGAATATGATTTGAGTTACTTTATTGAGAGGCAAAATGATACCTTAACAGCTTTTGTTGAGCAGAGCAGTGGTGCATACCTCAGAGAATTTGATATGGCACTGGTGCCTTGGTAGTGGGCGGAGGTACGAAGTAGATTCCAGCAGATACCCGCTTACATTTGTTTATGAAAATTGTGTACGCATTTGCAGGATTGTTGTATATTTTTCAAGAGGATTTTTGGGGAATCATTTACGGATGTCATTTCCTCTTAAGATTATTGGGGGACTTACAATAAGATTAAGACTTTTAGGTATTCGACTTAAAAAATTAACATTTTAAGTGGTGTGACCTAATTTCTTATAAATTAAAATATCTTCTTTTTATTTGTCAATATAAGACACAACTCAACAATTTCCCTAGGATAAAACTATCGTCGGACCGGCCGCTAAATTTCGGTCCTTTCGTCCATTACACTTGAATTGTTCCACCACCATATTTCGGCTACTAGGATCTAACTCTGATACCACTTATTCAGAGAATTTAATATAAATTTTTTATGTATCAAACCTAAAAAACTAGCCTTGTAGGTGGTATGACCTACTTCCTTATAAACTCAAATATCTCCCGTTTACTAACTAATGTGGGACACAACTCAACAAAGACTGTCTTTTTGAATCCTCCTTGAGAATTTGAGTAACTCTACTATTTCACATCTTTGAAATGCCAAACCTGCACTGTTAATTCCCGAAATGTTAAACCAGCAGTGTGAGCCCCTAACTCAACAAAGACTGTCTTTTTGAATCCTCCTTGAGAATTTGAGTAACTATACTATTTCACATCTTTGAAATGCCAAACCTGCACTGTTAATTCCCGAAATGTTAAACCAGCAGTGTGAGCCTATGCAGAAATTGCAGCCTGACTATAATTCATCCAAGAAAATTCACATCGACGATAAGCTAAGCTGCATCCATGTAAATGTAATCGTAGCAAAATTGAATAATCATCCCAGGAGAAAGCTATTAAACTGGAGTCAAACGTATGACTGACTCCAGAGCACACAATAAGGAATACAATGCAAGATTAGTCGGAAAAAGCATGTGGGAACTAGAAAATAAATTGAACTGTAAACTTTTTTGAAAGATAGTAGAAAGAGCAAACCAGTTTTGCAGTTTGATTGATCGAATTAAAAACTTGCTTTAACATCATTGCAATATGATGAAAATTTAACAGTCGTTTTCTATTTTTGTCCCCTTTTCTTCCTACTTTGCTTTGTAAATCTACATATATTTTTTTCCCATTAATCTGCTGTTTGCTCTACTCTTCCAAGGCAATGGAAGAGTTTTTAACTATTCTTAATCTAATCATCCCAGTCATTTTCCCAGCCATCTTTATCAGACCTTGAAGTTGGGCCATTTGTGGATCCATTTTCCGGTTGATGTTTACTCAATGACTTCACTGCCTGTGTCTCATCCCATTTATCACCCCAATCTTGATCCCACACTTCCACTGTTTCCACATGGTCAGCCGCAAGGGATTCTGGCTTTGCCATTTCAAGGTCCTGATA
Organism: Citrus medica; assembly: GCA_002013955.2. Classification (NCBI taxonomy): domain Eukaryota; kingdom Viridiplantae; phylum Streptophyta; class Magnoliopsida; order Sapindales; family Rutaceae; genus Citrus; species Citrus medica. Next base: position 76,106 of record MKYO02018011.1, on the reverse strand, counting down.
CGGCACTCCATCAACCTGCCGCTCGCTTTTCCTGGACTTGCAGCTAGCCCATGTCACTCCAGCTATCAGAGCTGTTAGAAATAGTAAGTATGCTCCATAGACAGGAGTTCCATGGGTGGCATACAATGAAAAATACTTAAAAACGTCGCTGTTTGATACCGAGCCCATGAGAAATACACATTCCCCATCTCCAGCATTTAATACTATCAATGGTCTTCCACCAATACTGGTCGAGATATTAATCTGAAACAACAGCAATGTAACTTAAACTGATCAAAAGTCTAGCTTTAGAAGCAAAGTTCAGGTTCTTGAAAGGATCAGTTGGCTAACTATTTTTATTTTTATTCAACTTGAAATCTTGAAATCATTTTTTCTGACCACAGTCTGTTTTTATATTCACACACTTTTTGCTCCATAAAAGAATCAGTTTCAGAGTATGTCACCACAAAAATGAAGTGTCCAATTCCCCCCCCCCCCCCCCCAAAAAAAAAAGAGTATGGTGCCGAAGAATAAACAGCAGAGAGGCTCAGGAACAAAACCTTTTTGGTTCCTTGTTTGGGAATTTCTATATCTAACAATGAAGTCTTAGGATGTGAAATTGTAACATTGAGTTTCAGAGGGCTCTGTCCATCATTCTTGACAAATAGAAATGCTTCTCCGGGATCTACACAGGAAAAGATAGTTAAGTACTTTCCTCTAGAAAGCTAAGAATCAAATTGAAATGCTACCTCAGAATTCAGATGAAAACTAATATATCATTACATATTTGCTTCATTGTTAGCAAGCAAGTAGAAAACAAGAGTTGAGGAACATCAGTAGTGGCTCAGGCATAGCTTTAGAAAACCCAAGTTGATTTATATACAATTATAATACTTAAAATCAAAGAGAACAAACACCTATTTTCCAGAGCATAATGCCATAGAACACAGCAATGGAAAGCAGGTTCTCATTGATCATCTTATTTCATTGTGAGAACCTTGAAGTCATACCAATGGATACCTAACCTGTCATAGGTCCCAACATATATACTACTTTGATCTTTGGTTTATACACATGCAGTGTTTATCCAAAGTCCTGAATCCTAATTGTCCCAAGTTATACTAGAACAATATTCTCATACAAAACTGCAAAAAAGTCACACTGCGATGCCCACTCATTTTGGAGAAGCCCATGTTCATTGTATGAAGAACCATACCGCATATTTTTACATCAGGCAGTCCCATAGGTACATGAATACATGATCAATACAACTAGCTCGCGCACACACACACACAAACTCATTCATACATCAAATTTTGTCCAATTAATAAGTGCTTCCATCACAAAAATGAAATAATGAAAGCATACACTCGACGTTATATTATTCCAATTAAGGAATCCATTGCCCCAAAAAAACGCTCATTTAAAACAAAAAGCATCCCATGAGAAACACTTGATGAGCACAAAGAAGACAGTCCACCAAAACATTTAACTTACCAGTTGGTGAGATTTGAAGGCAACCAGTCAAGTTCCGGCGGTCGTGGCATCGACTGAGACACTTGTTCTCATCAACCCAGCCATAACTTGGTGCCGGTGCCGGCGCCGGTGAAACGTTTGGTGGCTCAGAAATCTACAATCACACACAAGAGACACAACAAATATAAGTTATGTAACAAAACAACCTTTCAGTTTTAATCAAAACACAAGCTCTTTTCAACAACAAATGAACAAAACATATAAAACATGTTGGCAATACACCATACGATATACCTCTGAAGATCCAAGTGTTGCTAGTTTTCGAACCGAATGAGCTGCTGACACACATAGAACAAGTGTTATTAGAACGAAGAAAGATGGTGCAAGATTTAAATTTGGGTTCATTTTTGTGAAGAAAATTGCAAATGTTCAAGTGGGTTCGATTAGTTTCATGAAAATGAGAAGTCAAAGCCATGAATTGTTCAAGTCAATGTAAAAGTCTATGCAACTGCTTCCTTGTAACGTCCGTTCTTTTTTTTAGTTTTTTTCCCATTCGTTACTTTCTAATTGGAGACTTGGACACGTGGCAAAGAAGGAGCAGTAAGCGTATGCCCGTGTTTATTTTAGCATTATATTTGTATTTAGTAAAACTTTGAAGTAAACAATGAAGATTACTGATGATAAATGAAAATAATCCAATTAAGGTGGGCCACGCAGCTGGATCCATTAATGTATTATATATATCCTACTGAAATCCATAAAAGATCCATTAATCCATAAAACATTTCAACAAAACTCTAAAAATAAAGCAATTTACAAATAATTTTGTAAATTTAAAATCTCAATTTTCATAGATTTACAAAAGTATTAAACTTGTGATTTCTATCATAAGAAAAGAAGAGAAAATTTACGCAGTCATCTTTTCGTGTTTTTAGTGAAGTGTTCCAAATGTTTTCTATAAAAACAAAACAATTTCACTAATCTCATAACTTTTTTTCACCTCACATCTCTTAATCAAATATATAAACCTTTAATCATCTTTAGGTACGGACGCCCGCATTTTTTTTAATACAAACACATTTTTAAATCGTACAGTTTAAGAGAATTAGTTATTAAATAAACTATAAAACTATGCGGTTTTAAAGAGTTAAAAACTAATTCTCTTAAACTCCGTAATTTTTAAGTGTGTCTGCATGAAAAATAAATAAGGGCACCCATACTAGAAAAGAATTATATAAACTTTTATTAAAGCAATGTTTGTAGAGGAGGTGAAGAAGAATAACAAAAAATTTAGAACAAAAGTTAATTTATAATATTTTTGTTGAGGTTTTTTTTATAAAACATTAAGCGAATAAGCAAAAAGCAAAAATTATATAAATGCAATAAACCTTCAATAAATTAATAGCATTATGATTGTCAAGAATTTATTAATTTATCAAATATTAACATATTGATAAATTATAATTTATAAAGAAAGTTATTATTTTTAGAAATCATGATCACATTTATAGTATTTATTTACCTTGATTTAAGTAACATTTTTTTTCTGAAATCTATATGAATTTGACTGAAATATCTAAATATAAATGTATGAATAACATTTTTGTCTTTTTATTGTTTAATATCTAAATATAAGTGGTGGCATATTGTCTATTTTTATATAAATAAAAAATATCTTAAACAAGATTATTTGACATTTATATTCATATAAGTTAATTTGAGAAAATGAATTAACTTTTAAAGTTTAGGAAATAAATTTATTTTTTCTCTTCAAATGTAAATTTTAAAAAATTAAACATAAATTAAAAAATAACAAGCAAATTAATAAAAAGTTTAAAATTAATAAAATTTCAAACTTTAAACGTTTATAATAAACAGTCCCTTAGTACTTATAATATTTTATTTGAAAATTTGAATAATAGTTAGTTGTCTTGCGTCTGTAGTAATTAGATTACTGTAAAATTTTTATTTTTCTACATTAAAGATGACATATAAAATTTATCTTGTACTTGTTGAAAAACAATAATGTAGACTAAAATTTCGCATTACAAAAAGAGTTAGAGATGAAATCCAATTCAAAATTAATTTCAAAAAGCAACAAATAATTTTGAAAACATATTTACAAAAGTTACATAACATATTATATAGATTTAGTTTTAATATAAGTAATTATTAATTAATATAATACGTAGATTCTATAGGAAAATAGGATTTTCAAAAAATTATTGTCTTACAAATTTATGAAATTATTAATTTATTATAATAACCATAATTTAGGACTGATAAAAATTATTATTTAATTAATATTATTAGTTTATTAAACATTAATTTATTGAACATCTACATAACTTTCAAAATTTGGCAATTTTCATAGTAAAAAAAAAAAACTGTAAAATTTTGATAACTCGCGCGATGACTGATGACCAAACTCCAAAGCACAGGATTGATTTTGTGGTACCCACAAACTAAGCGTACGCACAAAGCAAAAGGTATGAGGGCCCACACCTGATTCCTCGTCCTTGAACTTCCAAATAGCATTTGGTCCAATTGTCATTCTCTATCCAATTGAAAACGACACCGTTCCATTCTTAAAACCCCAGAAACTCTACGCCCTTTCCGACTTTCCGTTCCATCTACGCCGTCGTTTTCTTTCTTCTGTGTGTTTCATCCCCAAATGTTAAAACCCTAAAAATCTCCACTCTCACCTAGAAATTCCCCAAATTAACCTCTCAAATACGATTAATTCATCAATGTCGTCTGACGAAATCGCGCTAAACGGTCTAAATACTCAGCTCGTCTTTCAAGACGACCCCTTGCGGTCGTTCAATTGCCAGCAGCACCGGGCCGGAGATCCGGGTCCCAAGACTCGAGAACTCACCGGGTTCATCGACGACAAGATGTTCTCCGTCGACCGCGACCGCTATTTTCGACCTCAACCGACGATGTTCACCGAACACCACCCTCCTGAACGTCGCGATCCACCGCAGGCTCGTGAATGGAGCGGAAACGCCACTTCACCCAGCACCGACGAGTCGGACGGCGAAGACGACGATGTTGACGACGATGAAGACGATGATGACGTCGATGAAGCTGAAAAAAATAACAACCACAATAGTAATAGTAATGTTACGAATTGTAATAATAACAATAATAGTACGAATTGTGGTATTTTGACAGCAGGGGTTGAAAAAATGGGAAATGGGAAAGCGAAGAATCAACAGAATTTTGGTAATTAAATGCAAAGGATTATTATTTGGTTGTTTGACTGTGGAAAGTCTGTATTTTTTCTTGGTTATATAGGTTTAATTTTTTAATATTGTTGTTTTATTCTTAAAAGGAAAGATTGGTAATGCCGGGCAAAATGTTAACAATGGTGCAATTGTTACGGTGGCGGAAGCAGATAGTGACGTGTATTACTCCCAGTATTTGCAGCAGGGAAATGAAGGTTCATCTGGGTCTGGGCAGAAAGAGTGTGTTGCAGTGGATAATGGGTGTGGTATTAGTGGGTCCGGGGACTCGCTAAGGGCAATTTTGTCTGATCCTTTCACGTAAGACCTTGTTGATTTTTATTTTAAATTTATACAAGTCGTGTGTATTTGTTTTAGTTTTGATTAGTGGTTGAGATACATTGGGGTTGGAGAATTCTAATCATTTGATCAATTTGGTTAATGATCTTCACAACCACTTGTAATTTGTTTATTTTGCGAAACTAAAGATGCTGTCTTGACTTAGTGGTTTTAGATGTTAGTTTTTTGTTACCGAGATGACTTTCCAATGTGGCATGGCAATGTTGATCAACATTGTTTTTCAGCTCGCGTTAGGAGCTTATCATGGAGGATATAATCTGAAAATGTTGGCTCTTATGTGACTGGGAATTAGCTTTGTATTGCTGAAACAATTTTATTTTGTGGTTTTTTCTTTCTTAATAGATTTTTTTTATTTAATAAGTATTTCCTGACATTATTAGTATTTTTTCATCTATCTTGCTTTTTCAAAATTCAGGGGAAATCTCATGGATGATGCAATGATATTACCTTGTGGACATTCTTTTGGAGCTGCTGGAGTGCAGCATGTTATTAGAATGGTGAGTTCTCAGTAAATGTATTCTTCCTTGCACATGCAGGCAAAACTCTGTCAATTATAACAGTTATGATCACAGCAAATTCAATACACCAGAATCTGAATGAAAAGCCTTACTGCCTCGTAAGTGTAATCCGACTTGGGGTTTGGTACCCTTGATTTCTTAACATAAAACCAGTTTTGTTGATACTGTGTGCATATTTAACATTATGCCTTGAGCCATGTTTTTCAGTCCCATATCCTGGGTGCATTTTCTTTCTTGATATGATTCTAACTTCTAGGATTTTTAAGGGCATTAAACTAACAAGTCTCTCAAAGGAAGTCATGAAAGTGACATCATCTTTGAACTAATAGAGTTCTTAATCCTCTGTTGAATTATTTCAGAAAGCATGCTATACCTGTTCACGGCCAGTTTTAGAAGACTCAATAGCTCCAAATCTCTGTAAGTAAATATTCTGTTATCATTGAAGAATATCATTATTCTCTTTGTTCAAGTTATATGTTAGGCAAATTATACTAGATATTGCTTAAACTGGAAAGTTGCCATCGAGGGGTAAGATATCAGTTTTATGCTTTGAAGGGATTGGAAGAGGGTTAGGTCCCAAGTTTAGCTCAGACAAATTATGTAATAAGTATAATCGTACTTATGCAGTACTTGCTATTATAACTTCTGCTTCTCTCTTCATTGTGGCACATTAAATACAGCTCTGCGAGCTGCTGTGCAAGCATTTCGACGGGAGGAAGAATTACAGTTTTATCGCACATGTAAAAGGAAGAGGGAGAAGTTTGACCAGGTTTGCAGTTTTATATTTTATTAAATAAATTATAATGTAGTCTAGAAGTGAGAGGTTTCACAAAGGAAAACAAGATTGACGGCTAAATTCATTTTTCTTTTAGGTGATTAAGATAATAATGTTACATGGTAGATGGAAGGAAATACTATTCTTCCTATTGTGATGTAATGCATTGCTGTCATCTTATTGTTGTCTTTTTAAGTATCCATTGTGGCATGTTCTGTTATTCTTTTTATTCTTTCTCATGCATTATGTTTTGGATGAGATAATTATGTTGTTTTTTCCTTTTTCCTTGTGTAGGACAAGGGAAGTTACGGTGATTCTACTGTCATGGATCCTCCAAGGGGTAGAGGTGTACAATTTCCATTTGCTGTGACTGATAGGGTGATCATAAAGGTTTGTCTAGCTAAGTCCCGAGCTTTTGGATAATGTGTGTTAATATAAATGGTAATTAATAATTAGAGAAATAATGGAGCAGGGGAACAAAAGGACACCACAGCGGTTTGTTGGACGCGAGGCTGTTGTGACTACACAATGCTTAAATGGATGGTTAGTTGTATTCTACTCACCATTTATGTTAATGAGTGATTTTATGGCTTGGCATATTGTTGAGACTTAGTTTTTGCACCCTACTTGGTCTCTTTTTAGATGTTTGGCCAATGAATGTCACCTTGCCATCATCTTGTATATAGACAGAATTAATCAGCTTATCAATTTGCTCCAAGTATCAACACAAGACATTTTTATTTATGGTCATGTCTTTTTTTCAGAATTCACTCGCCAACTTTGTTAGAAGCAAAATTTATTACAATCATTAATCAGAGCATGTACACTTCGTTGTCTGTTTCCTTTTGTGCATAGTCAAGGAGATTTCATTCCTTGAAATCCTTAGAAAGTATCTCCCGGAAATAATTTTTAACACAAATCTCTTTAATAGGTATGTGGTGAAGACATTGGACAATGCAGAGAGTGTTAAATTGCAGTATCGCTCGCTTGCCAAAGTTTCGGATGATTCATCCTCAAAGCCAACCTCAAGCAAGATGGCACCAAACTGGCTGTAGACCTGCTGTAAAGAATCAGTTGTAACGGGATGAGATATTTTGTTGGAAATATGTCTCATTTGGATTATATAACCTAACTTTGCTAGTCAAGTAGTCCTGTTAGTACTGTAGCTGCTGTATGCTTACCATTTGTAATATAAGCCTTTTGTAGATTATAGAAGTCCTCTCACAAGAGTAGAAAGATATTTGAGCATATAAAATCAGTTTGCTTCAGCATGTGGATGGCTGTATTTGTATTTTGGTATGCTTGTGTACAAATACAAATATTATGTAATCTTTGCTTGTTAAATAGTATACGAGTGGCACAAATTTGTTTGTTCATGTTAATGTGGGTGTTCTAAGATGATGGTGCATTTACCAATTGATAATTAGAATAGACTCGAATGGAAAGAAAAATGAGAATAAATTATTTACTTGAATTTTAAGAATTGAAATCAGAATAGATTGTATTCCTATTGATTTGATTACTCTGTCTAAGAATTGGAATGAATTATTTTACGTTATTAAAATGGCCTTAGTTAATAATTATTATTTTATTTATAATAATAATTTTAACAATAATAATTATCATAATTATCATGATGATTATTATTAATATTAACAATAATTATAAGAATAAGAATAATAATTTAATAATATAATAATATTTTAATAATGAAATTATAAAGTTTGAGTATAGTAAAATGGGAATTAAATGAATGAGAACTTGACTCTCAACTCTGAAAATCAAGTTCTCATTTCTTAATTTAAAAAACATGTGGGACTCATGTTTCATTCTCATTTTTCCTTCCATTTTAACAAGAAAACATCATCAATTATTCATTCAAGATTATTATTTCCCAATCCCACATGTACACACACGATAAGAGTAACGGAATATGCCTGATTGCAAACTTCAGCTCATATTTTTTCATTTTTACAGGTCTATGAATGAAACAGCCTTTCTACTAAACATAAACAGAAACAATATGATATAATCATTTTTGACATGAATGCTCCTGGAAATGAAATCTGATTCATTAGTTATTCAAGATGAAGCAAAGAGAGTACATCAAAACTATGAAACTGGTTAAATAAAATGATACAACCTTTGCAACTGAACATTCAAAAGTTCTACTAGTAAGTAGATATTGCTATTACACCAATGAATGCTAACAAAATAGCAAGATCTTATGCTAATCACTACTTTGTCAAATGCACAAAGAGTTTCTAGGCTAACGTAAGGGAGAGAAAATATAATCAGATGATCAGCAACAGGATACATTCTCCTTCGATGCTAGGAAATTGCATGTAGAGTAAATGGAAGCCGCAGCTGCCCTAACAGCCAGTTCCTTCTGTGAGCTATCCACTTTCCCTGAACTGCAAAATGAAACTATTATTATCACATGAACAAAATTCCTATGGTTCAATACAATAATATATGCCCAACTTTAGCACTTGATATCAGCATGACTTGCTGTGTTAGTAGGAATCTATGCTCACATTTTGCCCCAAAAACACTTAATATCAATGTACCACTTTAGACTCTTCCAATATCCAAAACAATTGAATCCATTATGATAATATTATTTAACTCCACTGCCTTTTTTGGTATGTTCTAGATAGCATACATGTGATCAGAGGAAATGTTAACCAACTGATCAGGGATGTAATTTGGTGTTACATTATTTTTATTTAAGTTCTATAGTTCACTGAAGTAGTAGCAAAACTAATTCAATGGAGCTATAGAACAGCACAACCATGTGATGAACATTCCATAATTTTAGAGTTTAGCATCAGTTGGCTTACCAAGGGTACTGACAAAGGGAAGTTAAAACAACTTGATATAATAAGGAAGAATAATAAATAAATAAATAAAATAAAGGCCAAGAAATGAAAGAGAAAACACATAGCAAGATCATTGAACATCAAAGCATCTGATGGTGGCTACACTAGTCAACGCAGTTGGTATAAAATCAGCCAGACACTGCTTACAACGAAGTTCAAAAAATAACATCTCCGTTCTTCACTCTTTTTTTTCCTCTTTTGTCAAGGACACTGCTTACAACCAAGATAAAACTCTCTATACCTCCACCATAAACTTGAAGTCATATATATTTTGATTGTCCTGTATCTTTTCAACTCATCAGGTAATATATTGTTTTCCATTTCTTGTGTATCTTACAAAAGTAAAATTTCCCTGGTTATATAGAATCTGAGGCCAGTAACTGAAGCACTGTATTGTAGTAATTAGAATAGTACTCATACAGACAACTAGAAGAACAATACAATAGTCCAATAGCTTTACCTGAAGTCATGTTCTGATATTCCCGGATGTTGGAAACCATAACCTGCATTGATGTGGATATATTGCAGGCCTTGATCACAATGCAGTTGCATTTCTTTTACTTGGTTAAACCAGCTTTCCTAAAATTTAAATCCAAGAAGGAGATCAAAATTACACTGCATTTTTCAATGCATAATGGAGGACAGCGAAGTTAATGATCAGTGACAATAAAATAGATCATGCAGAGTCAGAGGGAAGAGTGCAAATCATTTAGCAGCAATTTCATGTTCGTGTATGTAAAAAGAGTTCTTAGTGCTAATGAAAAGACTGGTTAAGAGCTACCTTCTCCATTCACGCAAAAGTAATTTTGACATCCACAATCAATTACGTCAAAAAACTGAAATCATATCCTTATTTTCAAACAGACAAAAGACTCAGTTTGCGGGAAATTAAATACCCTTAGTCCCTTGACCCCAATCTTAGCTTATATCTTAGATGTGAAGGCCAAATGTCATGTCATAGAAAAAACAGCATGAATGCCATTTCTTAAAATGATAAATATGTAGCAAATACTTCTAATATACTCACAAGCTGCTTCTCCTCTTCAGTAAGTGCTTTATCCATCTGATTGAACAGCGTGTTCCATCTTTCACGATGCATATGAGCGGCTGCAACACAATTATTTACAACGCTTGGATCGTTCTCTTGACCAGAGGAGAATTCTTTTGAAATTAAGAAAGGTAACTCTGTACTAATCACAGCCCGGACTCTCTTCTTGCTGCGACGCAATGCTGCAAGTACAAAGTAGAACATCAATATTAGAACATACTGATCTGTCAAAAACATCCAATAACAATTTGAAGAAAAGAGCAATACCGGAAAGCCGTCCTTTGATATCCTGGTGAAGAAGTTCCAACCATTGTGAAGCAACAGAAGCAGCTAAAATACCAAACATCACCATCAGTCAACATTCTTTCACTTATCATTGTTAAATCCTTAATAACTAAGACAAAGGTATGGTCCATTAGTTTTATTGGTTTACAATCAAGTTGCCTACTAATTTTTGCTAACTACTCATTTCTTAAAAGTACAATGATTTTACTGTACTTTATATTCTCTCCCACCATTAACTTATTTTGAAAAACTAACAGAGAGAAGGAAGTAAACATCTAAAAAGAAAGCGAAAGAAACTAGCTAACAGATGCTCAGGTGCTGACCTTTTGCAGACAGAGATGACGCACTGGGAAAGTTAGTTGATTCCTCATTAGATAATGTGCAAGCATATTCTGAAGCCTTATTTGATGATGACAACTTCAGTGCTAGTGCATCATCTTCACAGTCTACCATGCTTGAGTCACCATCTACACTTTTTCCCTCTGAAATTGAAGGATGAGATTTGTTCAGTGCCAATGAGGACCCACTTGTCTGCATGCTGAAACATAGAGTATTTGACGGCCTATCTTCATAAGAGTGGATGAGCCGATGTATTCCTGAATCACTCATATTTGCTGGGGCCATGAAGTTATCAGTATCTTTACTTCCACTTCTTAGATAGCTAGACTGATTGCTTTCAGAGAGACTCTTTTCACGTTTTTCAGACTTTACTATGGCCTCTATAATGGAATATACCTGTTTTCTATTTCGTACATTGTTAATAATCCCAGGATTCAATTCATTAAGCAATCCGCTTGGAGCAGCAATCTTGGTGAACCTGTCAACATTTTCCCTCTTTGCGAGCTCCATCCTTTTCTTTTGTGCATCATTTTTACTTTTCCTCCCACGTTGCTTTGGCACTGGTGGTATCCCTCCTTGAGAAAAGAGAAAACTATTTTGCACAGATATGCCTCCATGAGAAGATGCAAGGAAACTATTTTGCACTGATATGCCTCCATGAGAAGATGAGAGGAAACCATTTTGCTTCATCTCCTTCCAAAGTCTCATGGAATCTTTTTCCTCCAGTGATCCGGTGGAACTCGCACACTCAGAAGCATCTCTCACATTCAAATGCTTACGATTTTTGCAAGGATGAAATGAGAATTGGTTAACTGAGCTAGCAACATCTTCTGCATTAAGATCCAAGCCAATACGAATTGTGGATGCACAATTATTATCAGGTTCCCTACTGTGCTTCCCATGTAAAGATGACAGCTTATCAGAATTCTCAACACATTTAGGACTGGCGTCACAGTCTGTTCTATTAGCAATGCAATCATCAGAAGTGAGATCTAGTGGTCCAGGGGCAACATCTACGACAACTTGTGAGGTACTTTTTCCCGTTCTTTCCACTTGAGAAGCCTCCAAATCCAAGGTTAAAGGCACCTCAGTAACTTGGGACATTTCTTCTCCATCAGACTGAAATTTATCATTAGGTTCCTTGTTTTTCAATGATTTAGAATGATGGGAATTGATTTCTGTGGCATAGATGCAAGAACAAACAAATTTGCACATCAAATACTGACCTATTGCAGACACCAATTGCTGTGAAAAAAAAAACAAGTCTCTAAGATTGATGCAAAAATTTCAAATCCAACACAAACGAGCAACCCAGATAAGTTCCCAACACTTGACATGTGAGTTCAAAGTACAATATAGTTTCTAGGCAACTATATGCACACATATCTGAATTCAAAGATTTAAATTCATTAGAAAGAGAGATAATTACTAAACAACAAGTTAAAATAAAAACACATCTGAATTAAAATTTAAATCTGTGGAAATGCTTAGCAGTCATTAAAATCTAAAAGATAAAAAATTGGAACTTTTACAGGAATTACCTTCAGATTGAATCACATCATCAAGATCTCTCATTTTAACACGTTTTCGAGCAACTTCATGTTTCTCTCCTAATTCATCACTGCTCCGCTTCTCGCCCACCTCCTGAAAAAAACACCCGAGTAATATCAGAAAATGTTCATTAAAAACAAATAAAAACATAAATGCTCTCAAATGCAACCAATTATAATAAAAATCTAACCTTTGTATCGGATCTGGGTACCAATGAAGATTGACCCAAAACACCCGCCAAATCGCCAGGATTCTCCATCAAATCAAAACGCCCACCTCAAATTCAAGATTATGCGCCGACCCTTTTCTTAAAAATCAAGAAATTTGATTTATGGGTCGGTCAAAGAATTGAAAAAGATTGAAGAAACATGGGGTTTCTTCAAATGGGTAGGTTTAAAAAACTTTGTTCTTCACAAGAAATAAAAGTTTTAAGGTTGAAGATAACATTGAAATGGGTTATTGAGTTAGGGTTTGAACTTTGACGTGGGTGTTGGGAGATCTGCTTGTGTTATTAAAAATTTTGATTTGAATTAAAACAAGAAGCGCGCATTCGAAGGTTGTCTCCAAGTTTCGTACTTACATCGTTTGTTCGTTTTTTCAGGGTAATAACATTAAGGTTCCTATTTGTTTTTGTTTCTTCCATTAATGACATAGTTTCTCTATTTCTACTAAATAGGTCCTCTTCTCTATGAAATGACTAAAAGACTAAAAATACAACTACTTTTGGACTTTTAGTTATAACTTGCTTTCCAATGTGAAGAGGATACATTGGGCATTTCAAAATAAAACTTGGACCTATTTATTTTAGATATAAGGAATATGTGTTTATCAGTAATAATATAAACAATAAGGGATCTAAATGTTATTATGTAGTAAATTTAGTTGGAGTTCGGCCACATGGGCTTGTTTTAGTTCGAGTTTTCAAATTCAAACAAGAGGTTAGAGCGTTGGTCTTTGGAGGGAGATTTAGGTTTAAAAAGTTGTCACGCTTTCTCAAAATTTATTCATGCCATTTGCTATTTATTTTTCTCTTCAAGTAAATATACATAGCCTATATAAGATAAATAAATACATACATAGCCCAAAATATTTTTAACTTTTTTTTTACTTGGGTAAGGAATATTTGTTAATCAAATCCCACCAATTTGATCTTCTTACTTATAAATCTAACGCAATCAATTTCAATTATTGCAACCAATTGTTGAATTGAATTGACATTGAACATTGCTATTAGTGGAAACTCATATAAATCCTTGAAATATTTATTTTTTTGTATGTACACCCCTAAATTTTCACACCTATATCATATTTGTGCAAGACTCAAGGACAAAAATTTTCTGTTTTTGTTTCGAATTAAGATAGACAATCTTAACAAGTACAAATGAAACAATATCATAATGTGTAACTATATTTATCTATGTAAAAAAAATGTTTAAAAACCACTCGATTAACCCTTGAGGTATTTATCTATCTAAAAAAAAATTTAGAAACCACTCGATTAACCCTTGAAAATAACTACATTTGTACAAACTTCATCAATCTGGATAGTATTTATAATATTGTTGACCTTTAATTTTAAGTTCATCTCATCGTTATTCTTTTTTCTTTTTGAAAATTTGACTTTTTATTTTTATTTTTATTTTTTTATCAAAGATTTTATTTTTAACTAACTCATGTTTTCTATATATGAATTGAACAACCCAATTTATTTGAGAGGATACTCAACACTTACGCTTTTACGAGGACTTAAACCCGCATCACCCATATTGAGTGTAATATCCAAATGCGAGAGTTGTCAAAATATCACATCATCTGGTTACAACACAGTTATTGGAATATATTTATAGATTCATCTATCAAACTGTCAAGACTTTTAAGCCTAAATCACAGCAAGACTCACGAATCTTGATGAGTAGAAACACCAAAAACACAATCGAATCAAGAAAACTAGAACAAAGAAGCTATACCAGAAACAAAATAAAGACACAGACCAGCAAACTTATAAGGAAAATTTACTCACTATTATTGATCAAGAACTAACCCAATCACGAGTGATTTACAGAAGATTATGCACAGATCACAATGGAACAGATTCTATGCAAAATGATGAACAAATGAAGACGATATTATCACCCTAACTGGCACCACCCATCAGCCTCTGCTTTGTATTAGTGTGCTGGGCTCGTTATAACATATTATAACGAATCTATGCCACGTCAGTAGAAAATATCAAATAGACGCCATCAACTGAAGTCAATCTGCACAACAGCTCTCTATTTTTCCAGTTTCTTAATTTCAATCCACATACACATATATTCACACAAACAATATGAGACATTTTGAGTATTATCTAAAAGCAAAATCATATAACACCTGCTCGAGAAGCATAATATCATACCACCACGTAGGAGCAAATCGTTTCGGATGCTATTTGGGTTGGACTTGGACCTACATCACAATATGGGTTGGAAAGCCCACAGTCTAGGCTAGAGATAAATGTTTATGGGCTGTGTCTGTGATCCGTAGGGTCCTAGTGACGCAGGGTCGGGTAATGCAAGAATCCCACAATGTTTTGTTGGATCCTTGGAAAAGGTTATTGAGCTATTATTATGTGGAGAAGAATCCTCAAATACCATTCAGTGAGACCAAAAGTTAAAATTGTGAAAGTGAAAATGAACGCAACTTGACCAACCTTGCAGTGTGGGCAAGAGATAGCGCATGTGGTTTGTCGTTTGTGTGACCCTAGGCCCTAGGGGCCCCAGCAATATAACGTTGGGTAAGGATAGTTTGTAACAACCCGTAGTAAAGGGTAGAGAAACTGATGCAGAGCAAGAAATTGAAGAAATCCTAATTATATTTAAATGTATAATATTTAGAAATATTTCAATTAATTTGTATTCTAGTTTAATTTGGTTTCCTATATAGAGTCTTATTGTTTAGGTATTGCTTATTTAGAGTCATATTATACTAGGATTAGTTTCCTTATTAACTAAAGTTTAAGACTTTTAAATTCCTTTCTAATTTAGAATTTTGTTTCCCTTTCAATTTAGGATTTTGTTTTACTTCATGAATTAGGATAATTACTACTACTATAAATAGCTCCCTCTTGTAGCCTTTAAGGGC
The DNA here is from genome assembly GCA_002013955.2 of Citrus medica. Lineage (NCBI taxonomy): Eukaryota > Viridiplantae > Streptophyta > Magnoliopsida > Sapindales > Rutaceae > Citrus > Citrus medica. The sequence continues at coordinate 60,543 of MKYO02018011.1, read as the reverse complement.
AGAGAATTTTGAGTTTAATAATATTTCAATTTTCAAATCTCTTTGTGAGTATTTGAACAGTTAACTCTCGGCATTCTATGGAATCAACGAGTCTTAACCCCTAAATTCGCGGTATTCTTTTGAATCAATGTGAATTTAGTTGTTCTTTTGTTCCGGTATTCTCTAGAATCAACGGAATATTTTGAACATTAAACTTCCGCTGCATCAGAAACCCAAAGGCACCTCAAGGATTTCTAAGCTATATTTGTAGAAGTAATTTATTTATTTCAGCTAGTATGAGACCTTTAGGTGAATCCAAAAATTTAAATTACACATTCTCAATTCCAAAGTGGACGATATCATATTCTTTGAAAATAAGTATCATTACGGCATCTCGACATACTGCACCATCCTCATCAGCCAACATGTCATTCACCTTCGTCGATTGCTATCGTTTTCATGATATTTGAATTCTTATTTCTAGTTAGTTCTCATTTTATGACTATTGCTTAGAGTTGTGATATTTGAATATATTTTTTGTATTGTTAAATATTATCTTAGATTCAAATTATTAAGTTACTAAATCGAAAGTCAAAAATTAAAAGAAAAAGAAATTTGGAAACCTAAATTTATTTAAATTTTGGGTCTTCCACCAATAATGCGTGTGATCTTGTCCTAGGTGCTGATTGTTGTGAGAGTTCTTCTTTGGGGCTTTTTACAAGTTGTAATATTTTACAAATTTGAAAATCAAAAATATTTTTTTGTTGCGGATTATTGATGACGGTGATTTAGGTTTTTTTTTTATTTAAAAAAAATCTTTTATATACTTAATTTTTATAGAAATTGTTTTTGTATGTTTAGATGATTGGACATTCATGAAGAATCAAGTGTACAACTAGAAGGAGAAACCATTTGCCCTGCCCTACCACCCATCTAAAATTAACTTGTAAGATCTCTCTTCTCTCAACTCACGAAGTTGCGGTCCTCACCACCTCTAGAGATTGTCCCTACAATACCTGTTGTTTACTATTCAACTCTAGATCTACTGCTTTGAACAGTAACCTCACCATTATCACCACTAGCAACTTCACCAATCACCACTGCACATTATGTCTCACTATTGCCACCACAGTGTGTATGCTCTCACTTGCAGCCACCACCACCACTCTCACTGAACTTAAGTCTATAGATCCACTCATCTGACTAACTTTTTTTTTATCACCATTGTCGGGATATAATTTCAAGTCGTTCAGTTGTTTAATATCAGTATTCGAGTCGTTGAGTTGCTCTAGCAGTTGTTGCATTGAGATGATTGACCAAAAAAAATATCCCCATTTACACGCACAACACAAACTAGAGCACTACCATAAACTACTTTAAGCTCTTTTGAAGTATGTTTGCTCCACCAACATGATTGACCAAATTAATTGATGTATCAATCAATATAACAAGGCTTCATATTTAAAATAAATAGTAATTTTACCATAAGCAAAGTAATTATCAAGAGAGAATGATAGAATAGATTAATGATGCAGAGCAAGAAATTGAAGAAATCCTAATTATATTTAAATGTATAATATTTAGAAATATTTCAATTAATTTGTATTCTAGTTTAATTTGGTTTCCTATATAGAGTCTTATTGTTTAGGTATTGCTTATTTAGAGTCATATTATACTAGGATTAGTTTCCTTATTAACTAAAGTTTAAGACTTTTAAATTCCTTTCTAATTTAGAATTTTGTTTCCCTTTCAATTTAGGATTTTGTTTTACTTCATGAATTAGGATAATTACTACTACTATAAATAGCTCCCTCTTGTAGCCTTTAAGGGCAGAGAATTTTGAGTTTAATAATATTTCAATTTTCAAATCTCTTTGTGAGTATTTGAACAGTTAACTCTCGGCATTCTATGGAATCAACGAGTCTTAACCCCTAAATTCGCGGTATTCTTTTGAATCAATGTGAATTTAGTTGTTCTTTTGTTCCGGTATTCTCTAGAATCAACGGAATATTTTGAACATTAAACTTCCGCTGCATCAGAAACCCAAAGGCACCTCAAGGATTTCTAAGCTATATTTGTAGAAGTAATTTATTTATTTCAGCTAGTATGAGACCTTTAGGTGAATCCAAAAATTTAAATTACACATTCTCAATTCCAAAGTGGACGATATCATATTCTTTGAAAATAAGTATCATTACGGCATCTCGACATACTGCACCATCCTCATCAGCCAACATGTCATTCACCTTCGTCGATTGCTATCGTTTTCATGATATTTGAATTCTTATTTCTAGTTAGTTCTCATTTTATGACTATTGCTTAGAGTTGTGATATTTGAATATATTTTTTGCATTGTTAAATATTATCTTAGATTCAAATTATTAAGTTACTAAATCGAAAGTCAAAAATTAAAAGAAAAAAGAAATTTGGAAACCTAAATTTATTTAAATTTTGAGTCTTCCACCAATAATGCGTGTGATCTTGTCCTAGGTGCTGATTGTTGTGGGAGTTCTTCTTTGGGGCTTTTTACAAGTTGTAATATTTTACAAATTTGAAAATCAAAAATATTTTTTTGTTGCGGATTATTGATGACGGTGATTTAGGTTTTTTTTTTATTTAAAAAAAATCTTTTATATACTTAATTTTTATAGAAATTGTTTTTGTATGTTTAGATGATTGGACATTCATGAAGAATCAAGTGTACAACTAGAAGGAGAAACCATTTGCCCTGCCCTACCACCCATCTAAAATTAACTTGTAAGATTTCTCTTCTCTCAACTCACAAAGTTGCGGTCCTCACCACCTCTAGAGATTGTCCCTACAATACCTGTTGTTTACTATTCATCTCTAGATCTACTGCTTTGAACAGTAACCTCACCATTATCACCACTAGCAACTTCACCAATCACCACTGCACATAATGTCTCACTATTGCCACCACAGTGTGTATGCTCTCACTTGCAGCCACCACCACCACTCTCACTGAACTTAAAGTCTATAGATCCACTCATCTGACTAACTTTTTTTTTTTTATCACCATTGTCGGGATATAATTTCAAGTCGTTCAGTTGTTTAATATCAGTATTCGAGTCATTGAGTTGCTCTAGCAGTTGTTGCATTGAGATGATTGACCAAAAAAAATATCCCCACCTACACGCACAACACAAACTAGAGCACTACCATAAACTACTTTAAGCTCTTTTGAAGTATGTTTGCTCCACCAACATGATTGACCAAATTAATTGATGTATCAATCAATATAACAAGGCTTCATATTTAAAATAAATAGTAATTTTACCATAAGCAAAGTAATTATCAAGAGAGAATGATAGAATAGATACCAACAAGCAAAGTAATTATCTAAAATGGATACATATGTTGATAAATCCTTATATACAACTTAATTCTTCTTGGGGGTTTTCATACAAAATCACAATTTAGTTAACACCAATCAAATCTCGTTTCCAGACTTGCGGACGAGATTCAAACCCTATGCTCCTGTGACATCACAGGGAATTTTGCTAGCGGGACAAATAATCATTTATTGATTTACAAATAATGTTTTAATTTTTAATTACCCTAATCATGTGCAGATAATCACCTTAATCCATTTAACAACCAACAATTCTTGAACTGGGCCTCCGCCGTTTCCCTAAAACTCTTAACCTTCACCAAACAAAAGTGCGTACAGCACAGCCCCAGACCCGAACCCGCCCCAGCTCGACTTGTCTTCAACAAATAGCAAGCTGGCCCACAACCTTCGCCCTTCGCTTGCACCAAAACACCCCACGCGCGCGTGATCTCACTCTCCCCGCCAGAATCATCCGCCCCGTCCACTTCTTTCAACTGTTCAACAAAAATAACGCCCTCCGGCAACGGCGTCGTTCCGTCCCCCCATTTCGATTTCATCAGAGGCCAATCATCCGGGACGGCCTTCTCCGTTTTCAACCTCGTCGAATCGCCGCTGCCGCTGTCCGAATACACGTGCACCAGTAGCGGCGTTTCACGTAAGTTCTTGACAATCTCCACGACGGAATCCTTCATCCACTTGTCTATCACATTCTCGCTCGAAACGCTCCGCTCCTGTTTCCGCTTCGGTTCCACCAGATCAATATCCGCACGCGAGGACGATATCGAAATCGGCATCGCGTGACATTTCCTATTTTCGCTCATCGCCGGCGTCGCATTCAATGACGCAGTCGGATAACGAATTTTCGTAATCGTTCCGCGGCGGTTCGACGAAAACGTCGCTCCTGCTGCTCCTCCTCCACCACCGCCGTAATGAATGCCAAGCGACGCCATGGAGAGGAAGAGGGAGAGAGAGACTGATTAATTGATCAAATGCAAAACCAAAACCGAAACAAAATTTGGATTTTTGAATTTTTGTTTCGCGTGTTTCTGGTTTTGGTTTCGTTTACGTTATCGGAGAGTTTTAATGGATTTTTGAATGAACCAAAGAAGCAAATTATTGGACGGTCAACATTGGCTTGAAGAGTTGTGATTGGAGGAAGGATGCGTTTGATTTTTCGCGTAAGTTGGAGGAAGGCTCTTTATAGTTTATAATTTCGCCGAAACTTGCAATTTGTTGCAACACAGGTCACCGATCAGAGTCACACCTCACCAGGAGGGTAATGGTTCCCTGGTCCCGGTCTTACGATTATTATCGTGGATCTAAGTTGATAAAAGGAAAATCAATTTACACGTCACTTTTGAGTTTTGAGTGTCCTAACTAAACTGCGTCTTAAATTGATAAAATTATGTTACCTAATGAAAAAAAAAACTACATATTAATTCTTAAACTTCTTTGCCAAGTAGTAAATTTATACATGTGGAAAAAATTACAAATACTAAAGAGCTCATTTTTTTTTTTAAATTTTGATCAAATTTATGGTGCATTGACTAATTAGTAATTAGATTGGAATGAACAAAAAATCAAATTGGCTAAAATGAGATTTTTAGAATAAGTTATTTATTTGAACTATAAAATCTAAATGAAAAACATTTTTATTAATGTATTTACTTTATTTAAAAACTGAAATGAATCATTTTAAGTTATTGAAATATTTTTATTTAATTATTCCAGTTATTTAATAGTTGATTGATATAATTCACATATAAAAATAAAATAAAATATACTTATGTAGGGGTTTTTATTTTTATTGTTCAGCAAGCCAATTATTATTTGTCGATTAGAATTTCATTGTATCCCAATCTAAGCTGATTATTGTTGATAATTATAGTGCATAAGGCGATTATTTTACTACCGATTGTAGAGGATTTGAACCACGCTGAGCAAAGTGCCACGAGGTCCACGAGAAGCAAATCTTTGGCAGGGACGGAGTCGAACACGAGGTTTGCACGAGGTCTGCCAAGTGATTAATCGTAGCCGTTAATATTGATCGAACGGTCAACAGAGGTGAATGTGATGGCTTCAAATGAAATGCGCGCAAGCACGTGGTCGCTCGTTGAGATTGCATGCACCGCCTATGCGGCCACACGCTGCGCGTCTCCTCTAACGCAACTCTTTTCATGTTTTCCACGTGGTGTCCATGTCAGCAATATACATATGGCAGGCAAAACGATAAGTGTGGATGGCCAAATCTTTCCATTTCCCCATGTAGGCTGTCAAGACTCCACAGCTACATACATACATACATTCATATACATACATATACATACATACACACAGACATACATACATGAACACATATGTGTGTATTTATTTATTTATAGACACATATAAAATAATTACAAATTAAATGTTTAAGTTCAAGAAATATCAACAATGGAGTACTTACAAGAAATACTATAATAATTAGTTTTACAAATCCTCTCTCTCAATTATTGTAACAATATCACTACTATTTTTTACTCCATATTGTGGTAAAATTGAAATATAATGTTAGAGGTACAATATTTTTTTGGCACAAATTGTGTTACAAAATCAGAATTGTGGCCTGACATATATTATTTATTCTCATTGGTTGCATTGACTTTTCATGTTTTCTGGTTTAATCAAAACTTTCATTTTGCATCACTTTATGCACACCAATTAATAATTATAGTCTTACACTATGAATTTTAATGAACTTTGCAATGGGACACGTTTCGTGTTTTTATTCGCGGAGCTGTATTATGGGTTCTACAACGGCATCAATAAGAACACGTCATGTGTCCCAAAGCATTATAGGAGCTCTCAAGCAATTACCCAATATAATTTTAAGAAAATTATTCTCTGTTAATTAAACTTTGCCCGAGTTTTGAATGATTTATTGATGCTCATACTTGCATGGGATGACTAAAATCTTCGCACAACATATGGGGCCCAACTACTTTGCGATGGGTATGGCCCTACAAAAGCCTTAGAATATAGTTGGTCAATGAGGCGAGGTGATATTTGATTGGGAGGAGAGAATTGAAGAGAAGAAAGTAATTTAAATTTTATTTTTATTTTTATTATTTAATTACACAAAATATATAAGAATTTAATTTTTATTAAAATTTAATTTCTATTATAATATAGAATTTAAATTACACACCGAGGAGTGAAGAATTTAAATTCCTCTTATGTTGAAAACTGAAGTTTCTAAAATTATCCTTCAACATTTTAACTTGTTTAATGCTATTAATAATAATTATTTTATCAATTTAATATTATAAATAATTTTATATTACTTAAATTTAATGAATGATTTAAGAAATTTAATAAAATAAACAAACTTATTTATTTATTTTGAAAATATAGAAATATAAATTAACAGTCGCAGGAACTTCACCGAAGCTCCGCCGGGCCATCGCTGGAAATTAGCAAGACCCTCATACCATCATCGAAAGCTGCCAAAATTTCAACAGAAAGTCACCAGCCGGTGTTGACCGTCGTTGACTGGTGTTGACTTCTGTTGACTGCCTTTTATTTATATTAAATTATATAAATAGTTAGTATATTAAATTATTTTATATTTTATATTAAATATAATTCTTTTGATATTAAATTATATTTCATTACTAATATAGGTAATTTAGTATTTAAGATCAATGATAAATTTGTCCAAAGAAAAAAAATGAATTCATTTCCCTATCAAATTTTATGTCAAACTAAACAATGAAATTTAATTTCACTATTCTCCTCCACTCATTTCTTCTCCCTTCCATTTCATTCCATTCCATTCTTTTCCTCTCATTCCATTTCTTTAAACCAAACATGGCCTAAGAGCTTATTTGATCACCTCATAATGTTGCATTAAGAGTGGGTACTATATTACATTAGTACTATATCATTTTTAGGCTTTATTAAGTATTGTATTGGATCAAATTGTAATGTAGTAGTTAGGGATGGCAAAAAATTCCGGACCCGCCCAAGTCTGAGTAAGCCTGGCCCACTCTCAAGGGCTTTGGCTAGAGCTTCCTACATGAGGGCTTGAACAAAGGTTTAGGAAAAAAAGTTCGGGTTAAACCTAAACCCTCATTTTTTAAAAACAAAATAAATTTATAAATTAGAATAATAAATTTAAATTTTAAAAATAATGAAAAATAAAAAAAGAAAGCTTAAATCCCTAATTTATACATCAATAATGAATTAAAAAACTTAAAATTATAATATTAAACACTTTTTTAAGTGTTAATTAATTAAGAGAGTGCTTGAATTAGAGAATGCAATATTAAAAAAATTAAATCTCTAAACTTTTATTTGCTTCATTTTCTTTATTTATCATTTCATTTTGAAATATTCATTTTCTTTAATTCATTGTTGATTATAACAACTTGATTATTATCAACTTATTTCAAGTTTACAACAATTTAAAAAAATTGAAAAAAAAAGTAAAAGCTCAAATATGACCTAAGCCTAGTCCAAGGCCATAGTGGGGCCAAGCCCAGCCCTGCACTTCTACTTTAATGGGCTTGGTCCTGAACTTGAAAAAACCTAGCCCAAGCCCTTAATTTGCTAACTCTAGCCGTAGCACATGTATAAACTAAACCCGATAGGTTTATGCGGGTTTGGAATAGATCCCAATTCTCTTTCTCTCAATTTTCTCCTTTTGTATTCTCTCATGAACACGACGCTCTACCATCACATCATCTTCCTTCTCCGCGTGCACATTCTCTCTTTTCTCTGACTGATGCATGACACTCCATCACTGCTCAATCTTCTATTGCAGTGTGACAACCAGCTCTACCACCAAAGCACTGCGCAACACCAATGTCATGTCTACCTTCACCACCTAAATCATCGGGCTACAAGTTTGATGTTCATATTTGGTTTTCATTTATGAATTGGAGTTTAATTTTTTAATTACGGGTTGATTTGTGAATGTTTTCTGTTGACTCATTGTTAGTAATAATTGAATTAATTTTTGAATTAGGGTTTGATTATTTTGCTTTCAATTTTTGACTAATTGATCTAATATTGATTGCTATTTTAGTGGCTCAATTCTTGTTCGGTGGCATTTTACTCTTAGCCATTAAAATGTCCCCTCCAACGACTGCTCTGTTAAAGCAAGACTACTTTTGTTTATTCTTTTTTCTGTTCAGTGCTTGTTTGTGTATGTAACATTATAACTTTCATTAATTTTCAATTTGCTTTGTTCTTTCTATTTCTTTGTCGTTTTGGTTCTATAAGTAATGATTACATTTGACAGTATTGTCAGGTTTCTTGCCAATATCCCTTGTTTCCAAGGACTTGGGCATCATTTGTAAGAAGTGCCAAAATGAAGAGCTCTATATTTGTTGGATTTATTGCTGATGCTAAAATCTAGTCGTGTTAGTGCATGGGCTATCTACCGGATTCGCTATCTACCAGATTCCAACGCCATCATTTGAATTTGTTTATATGGAGAGATGGTTTTTAGCCTTGAGTTAACAACCTGATCAGAAGTTGGTGACTAAGAATCCAACCCAACGAGTAGGAAATGGCGGCACGATTATATCCCAACGAGCACTATCAACTAGAAAAACAGTTAGGGTTCCATAAGTTTTTTCAGCATTAACACTTTGATGCTCAAGTTAGTATCAAGGATTTTTGCAGGAAAACCAAGTGTATAAATTTTGCACAATAATGAATAAAAAATGAATTCAAAAGAAGAAAAGATGTGAAAAAAGTCTTTCTTCAAATAAAAAAAAATATTGGTAAGGAGGAATCAAGATGGAAAATCTTGAGGATATGTCATATCCCAAAGAAATCTTTTTCAATTTTCGTAAGGTTAGATAAGGATTTTCTGTCTTCAGAATTCGAGAACCTCTTATCTTTTACCCCTTGGGAGTTTTATAAGAGTTTAAATTCTCCTTCCCTTGGATCTCAGTGAAGTGGATTTTTTAGATGGAGCTCACCCATCTTTCCTCACATTCTTAGAATTATCGATTTTTGGAGTGGAGTTATGGATTTTGTGGATAAAACGTAACCCCTAAATTTTCAGATGAAATGGGAAGGTGGTTTTGACTGTGTCTCTTCTCAACTTAGCTAACTAATTGCGTAATCCTGCTTGCCAGTTTCCATAAGGTTGTTATGAATGGCGAGGCTTCGAGGAAAGTTTGATTTTAGTCGCCCTATTTTATCGCTCAAATACTTATCAATATGGCTATTTTTGCGTTTGGTGTAATCTTGGTTGATATAAAACTAGCCAATTCAATCAAGTATGTATTCTTGCTCCAATTAGCTACATTTTTCATGCATTGACTGATATGTATGCATGCATGTATATATGTAGGGTGGGCAAAATCTTGTTCGGGTCAACCTGATCTGGTTTTGGATTGTTCGGGTTGGGCAAACATTGATCCGAATGCAACCCTAACTTACGACCTGACCTGACCCGATCTGATCCGATATATATTCGGATCGGGTCAAAAATCGGGTTGAGTTCGGGTATGATTGGATTCAGGTTAAAAATACACTAATTTTCTTAATTTTATTGCTAACATTTAAAATTACATAATTACAACAATCAAATACCAAATGTTAATTTAATATATATAATACAATAACCAATTAACCATATATAATTATATACCATGAAAAAGCTTCAAAATTCAACAAAGTGCAGAAACTCGGGTCATAAAAAGTGACATGGGTCACGCAAAGTGCAGAAACTCGGGTCACACAAAGGGCAACTCGGGTCGGGTTTGAGGCTTGGGCCTTGGAGTAGCAGATCAATGGCCACGGCAGCTGATCACGGATGTGTTTTTGGCAGTAAATCAGCGGCACTTGGCGGCAGCAGTAGATCGCGGGACTAGAGAGTGTGTGGCCTTCGTTGGCGGTGGCCGTTGGGTGTCAATGTCATGGTGTGATGATGATCAAAGAGGGTTGTTGTGGGTGTGTGTCCGCGTGAGTCTAGTGAGTTTGTGTTTGTTGTGAATCTGTTGTGTGATTTGTGTAATTGTGTGTGAGTGTGACTGTGTGGTGTGCCTGAGATAATGTTTAACTTTAATTTTTTTTAAGCAACCCGATCGGGTTTTTAGATCGGATCGGGTTTTACCTAATCCGATCACAACCCGATTGGGTTTACAATATTTCATCCAATCGGGTTCTCTTCACGACCTAATCTGATTCAAACCCAAAATTTTTCGAGTCGGTTCGGGTCAAATTAGATCGGGTTGGATATTTTACCCACCCTTATATATATGTATGTATAGTTTTTTTACAATGATTTTTTTCAGGATTAATTATGCTTGAAGCATTAATTTTAACCTTAGCTATCTCTATAGTTATAATGTGGTCACTTTCTATCAATTTGTAGTGAAATGCGACTACTTGATCCCATTCTAATAGGTTGAAAATATTTTCTATCATAAGTAAATCTAATTTCTGCAATCATAGTGAAAAATATTAATAACAAGAGAATATTTACATGCAGCGAATGAGAGATTTATTGAATGAATTAGTAGTGATGATGAGCCAAACAAAGACTAATATAAGTCTTCAACGCATATTTATTTCAATCTTAGAGTTGAAAATGCGTATTCTAAATGAATGCAATGCTTTATATTGTTTTGTTGTAATATTATCAAGTCACGACAATGCATTTATATTTGTTTGGATTGTGCTAGCTGATCCGATGTGATAGATTATTAAGATGGATATAGAAGTCGAAAGCATGGCCAAAAATAGCTCTGAGGTTGGAGAATCTGTTGCAAAGTATTAATAATGTCATATTCTCAATACCATGCTGATTTTTTCGTTGCATGTGTGGCAACTACTGCAAATTAGTGTGATTTTCCTGAAGCAGTTGCTAGATTTGAATTGTAAAAATGGTTGTGAGCATTTAATTTCAAGTCAATGTTGTCATACAAGTTGCTATGTTGTTAGTTCTAAATGCTAGGACCACATTGATTCCTCTAAGAAATGAGCCTCTACGGTGGGCTGGGATTTCGAGATTTATCGAGCTTCAATCAAGCTCTAGTTGCAAAGCAGGGCTGGAGGTTTATTCAAGAACATGATTCCTTAGTAGCTAGAGTAATGAAGGTCAGATACTTTAAACACTCAAGCTTCATGACAGCAAAAATTGGCTCTTACCCCTCATTCATATGGAGGATCATTCTTTGGGGAAGGGGAAGAGAAGTTGTCAAGAAGGATTTGAGATGGAGAATTGAGAATGGTGACTAGGTTCAGGTGTATCATAGTAAATGGATTCCAAGACTTGACACACTCAAGCTGATATCCCCTCCCAAATTACATTTAGAGACAATTGTTTCAGAGCTAATAAGTGATAAGCATGAATGGAAAGAAAAGATGATTCAGTAGCTTTTTTTGAGGGATGATGCAGAACAAATTATAAAAATCCCCCTCCCAAAGTAACCAAAGCCGGATAAGGTGTTGTGGCATTACGACAAAATGGGTGAATACTCGGTGAAGAGTGGATACCAATTGGCGTTAAAGATAAAGTTCCCTGACAAGCCAAACTGTTCAGATGAGAAGCAAAACGCATGGATTGCTATCTGGTATCTTTAAATACCAAAAAAAGTCAAGATATTCATGTGGAGGGCAGCTAACAATTTGATGCCAACAACAACGAATTTATGGAAGAGGAAAGTTGTGCAATCCTTCTAGTGTCAGAGATGTAACATGACATAAGAGACTATCTTTCATGCTCTTTTTGAATGTAAAACTTCTAAAAGAAAATGGCAGTTGACATGCTTCGAAGAGGAGATCGGGTTTAGCAAGATCAGAGATGTTTTTAGCTTATTTCAAGGCATGTTGGGAAAGAGAACCAAAGCTGAAATGGAATTGATGGTTGCAGTGTGCTGGAGCATTTAGCATTCAAGGAATCTCCTCATTTTCCAAAAAAAAAAAGAAAGATTCCTAATTATCAGTGGCTGCAGCAGAAGCAGTAGTGCAAGCTTATAGAAGGACCCAAATGCCGCAAATGCATGAAATTCCAAACAAAGTAATTATGTCCAGAACTATTAGAAACCTCCACCAGCAGGCTGGTTCAAGGTTAACACAGACGCAACTGTGAAGATTGATTAGAAAAGAACTAGATTGGGAATTGTAATTAGGAACTCAGAGGGCAAAGTTGTAGCAGCAGCTATTAAGACCACAAGATTTTTGGATAAAATGGACTATGCAGAAGCTGAAGCAACTAAATTCGGATTAGAAATAGCAGAGTAGACATGATGCATCCCTGTGATTATAGAGTTTAATTCGCAAGAAGTGGTAAATTTAGTCTCTTTAAAAAAAAGGCACAAGATCTGAAATTTTCTGGGTTGTAGCTGAAGTCCATGAGGGGTAAGAAGATTGAAGCAAGTGAAAGTGCAACATACTCCAAGAGCCTATAGTAGTGTAGCTCACTCTTTTGCAAAGTTAGCATTAGAGCTCAATGATTTTGTTTTTTGGGTGGACAATATACTAACCCCTTTTTTGTATCTATTCACAGAGTTGTTCGAATGAAAGTAATACTTTCTCTAAAAAAGAAAGAAAAAGAAATGAGCCTCTACTAGTTTTCATACCCAAACCATTAGAAATAAATGTTTAAATCTTTGCCAGAATTTTTTTCCCTAATGTTTATTGCAAGCCGTATAATTTTTCATAGTTGTTCTTTTAAATAAAATAGACTTGAAGGTAGTGGGCCTAGTGATTGAACAAGTGGCGTATCTGGTTATTGCTTTATTGTATTGATGACATAATCACATTTTTCTAAAACCAAATTCAGTGGATTTTTTAATGGTGTGTTAAATTTGCAAATACTTTTGAAAAATGCTGAAAAATATCTATTTATGTTGTGATATTATTAAGATTTTAGAGGTTATTTGATTGAATGATTTGATTCGATCTATAAGGTTATATATTTGGAAAATACTAAAAAATAAGTGTTGTGTTGTCAAAAATTTAAGGCTACAAACTTCGATCTTTATGAAAAATTATGATTGTTTTTAAATATTTATACTAAAAAATGATGTTAAGTTTAAAAAATTTAAAAATTCTATATTTAGTTTTTTAAGTACTAATAAATATTATTTTCTAAATATATTGTAGGTGCCATATTCTAAAAGGTATTAAACTATGCCACGTGTCTATCCCGACAGATAAAAGAAACTATTCTAAGAAAATAACACTCAAGCTATTCTAGGAAAATAACACCCAAGTTATTCCGAGAAAATAACAACTAAGGAAAAATTCCTCTAGAGCTCATAAAGATGGCAAGAATGGAGAATTAGTTTCGTAATCCATTAGTCTAAGGAATCACTTCCAAAAGTCATAACGACATGGAAATATAAACGTGCGGAATAATTTCCTATGATTTAATTCACCTCCATATGTACAAAAATGATGAGTGACACATGTCATTAGGTTGGGGGATCAAAGCAAAACCATAGATCTATATCATTCATCATCTATAAATAGATACCCCATCTTTAAGAGAAGGGGCTCTTTGGCCTCCAAAAATACTTTTCATACTTAGAGAGAGAAACTCATCTTCTCCATATTCATTCTTTCTTTAATTTTAAGTAAACACTAACTTGGGCGTCAGAGTGCCTTTTTCAGGTACTCACCGCTCTAAATTCGAGGCCAACGATCGTAACAAGTTTTATACAAACTACAAATATATGTGAAGGTAAAAGAAATCTAACACCTTCATTGGCGCCGTTTGTGAGGAACTTGTAAGTTAAAAGCCATTTTCTCTCACTAAAACCTAAGCCACCACCACTTTCACTCACTTTTTTAGATTAGATTTCGTTGCGTATGGTTGTAAAAAGAGGTGAATACTTGTATGTACTCATTAAAAATAGGTTTATGGATAAGACCCAAACTTCAAGCAGATTTAAAAAGGCAATAAAGGCAAAAATCTAAGCTCAAAATTGGAGGTTTCTCCTCCAAGTGAGTTACTGAAGACAAAGTAAAGAAAATAAAAAATCTATTTGGTCAACATAAAACTTTGACCAAATAGTAGAAAGTCAAAATGTTCAAAAATGGTCAAAATGGTTTCTCAAACTAAACCCAAGACTAATTTTTTTAATCTTTATTTTCTTTTTAATTATGGTAATTTCCTAACATCTATGCTGGCTTATTTACATTTATGTCATTTTGTTTATTCCATCGAAATTTCTTTATTTTTCCATGAGTGAGACTAAGGAAAACCTAAGCATTCACCTTACCAGGGGGAATATATTAAGGGTATTAAGTCGATGTGGATTAATATAACTCTATGTTCTATTCTAACATATATGATCCCACATCTAACATATTAACACATTTTATTTTCAATTTTATTATATCATTCTTGAGTTTACTCGACCTACTCATGAGTAAGGCTAAGGAAAACCCAAACATTCACCTCCTGGTAGGGAATAAACCAATGGGTATTACGCCAACTTAGACTAATCTAACTTTTCTTACATATTATGCAACTAATGATTATTTTTATGCATCTAATCTTTACATTTTCGCATTTACTCTTCAGTCATTTGTAAATTTCATAATGTTAGATGCTGATTTCTGAAAGAAATGGAAACTACGGAAAACCAAAAATAAGTCCAAATTGCTTGTCCTTAACAACAACCAAAAGAGTAGCCCAAGAAAAACAAAAACAACCAGAGAGACAAATTGTCCACTAAAAGAGAAGGTCGGAATCCACATAAAATAAACCAAAAAAGAAATATAGAGAGCTAATAGTGATAAGGAATGAAGGTTTCAAAGATGTCTATAGAAGAGAATTCAAAAGATCCTAAGTGAACTCCAAAAAGAATTTCCAGATGACTTTCGCAGCGGATGATGCATACCCTTGAGCAACAACAAAAAAAATGACCCCGAAAAAGCTAAAAACATGCAGATAGGCAAATTGCTCATCAAAAGAGAAGATTAAAACCCACATAAAAANCATCTATAAATAGATACCCCATCTTTAAGAGAAGGGGCTCTTTGGCCTCCAAAAATACTTTTCATACTTAGAGAGAGAAACTCATCTTCTCCATATTCATTCTTTCTTTAATTTTAAGTAAACACTAACTTGGGCGTCAGAGTGCCTTTTTCAGGTACTCACCGCTCTAAATTCGAGGCCAACGATCGTAACAAGTTTTATACAAACTACAAATATATGTGAAGGTAAAAGAAATCTAACACCTTCATTGGCGCCGTTTGTGAGGAACTTGTAAGTTAAAAGCCATTTTCTCTCACTAAAACCTAAGCCACCACCACTTTCACTCACTTTTTTAGATTAGATTTCGTTGCGTATGGTTGTAAAAAGAGGTGAATACTTGTATGTACTCATTAAAAATAGGTTTATGGATAAGACCCAAACTTCAAGCAGATTTAAAAAGGCAATAAAGGCAAAAATCTAAGCTCAAAATTGGAGGTTTCTCCTCCAAGTGAGTTACTGAAGACAAAGTAAAGAAAATAAAAAATCTATTTGGTCAACATAAAACTTTGACCAAATAGTAGAAAGTCAAAATGTTCAAAAATGGTCAAAATGGTTTCTCAAACTAAACCCAAGACTAATTTTTTTAATCTTTATTTTCTTTTTAATTATGGTAATTTCCTAACATCTATGCTGGCTTATTTACATTTATGTCATTTTGTTTATTCCATCGAAATTTCTTTATTTTTCCATGAGTGAGACTAAGGAAAACCTAAGCATTCACCTTACCAGGGGGAATATATTAAGGGTATTAAGTCGATGTGGATTAATATAACTCTATGTTCTATTCTAACATATATGATCCCACATCTAACATATTAACACATTTTATTTTCAATTTTATTATATCATTCTTGAGTTTACTCGACCTACTCATGAGTAAGGCTAAGGAAAACCCAAACATTCACCTCCTGGTAGGGAATAAACCAATGGGTATTACGCCAACTTAGACTAATCTAACTTTTCTTACATATTATGCAACTAATGATTATTTTTATGCATCTAATCTTTACATTTTCGCATTTACTCTTCAGTCATTTGTAAATTTCATAATGTTAGATGCTGATTTCTGAAAGAAATGGAAACTACGGAAAACCAAAAATAAGTCCAAATTGCTTGTCCTTAACAACAACCAAAAGAGTAGCCCAAGAAAAACAAAAACAACCAGAGAGACAAATTGTCCACTAAAAGAGAAGGTCGGAATCCACATAAAATAAACCAAAAAAGAAATATAGAGAGCTAATAGTGATAAGGAATGAAGGTTTCAAAGATGTCTATAGAAGAGAATTCAAAAGATCCTAAGTGAACTCCAAAAAGAATTTCCAGATGACTTTCGCAGCGGATGATGCATACCCTTGAGCAACAACAAAAAAAATGACCCCGAAAAAGCTAAAAACATGCAGATAGGCAAATTGCTCATCAAAAGAGAAGATTAAAACCCACATAAAAAAAAACTAAAAAGGCACATAGGGAATTAATTGTGATGAGAAACAGAGGTTCCAAAGATGCTTACAATAGAAAATTCAAAAGATCCTAAGGAGACTCCGAAAAAAATTTCTAGGTGGCTTTCATAGCAAATGATGCCATGGTAGCATCCCTCAAGGAACATGGTAGCATCCCTCAAGGAAAAAGCTAAAGTCCATTTGAATGATATTCCAGACTAATCTAAATGCTTATTTAGATTGATAACTTTTAAAAGAAGAACATTCTGTTTTAGCCATTGCAACTCCATAAATGATTTCAACTCTTAAAAATATTGATCCAATTGATAATGTACAACTCATGTACTTGAGTGATTGATCATAAAATGATGAGCTAATGAGCATTCGCATGCATAAACATTCATATTTATGTATATCACAAGAACACATATTCATTATTGTTTCACAAGTGCTCATGATCATCTCATACATTGTCATATATGCTTCCAAAAATCTTAAAATCCATTTTAAAACGGACCGAATTTCTCAAGAAAAATTCTAATTTCCTACTAGAACTTTAGTATATAGAAAAGTTCAAAGAACAAAAAATATTTCCTCCTACGTCAAGGGAAAAGAAGATTTCCTTTTAGAACTTCAATTAAGGGAAATGTTCAAAGAATAAAAAATATTCCCTCATACATCAACGACAAACCCCTAGAACTTTAGTTAAAGGGAAAAATTTTAAAAACAATTAATATTCTCTCTTATGTTAAAGGAAAAGTAAAATTTCTCATAGAACTTCAATTTAAGGGAAACGTCTAAGAGCAATTAATATTTCCTCCTATGTTAAGGAAGCACAACTAGTATATTTCCACAAAGAATTCCTGTTCAGGAAAATAATTTAGTGAATTAGTTCATTTTTCCTTACTCAAAATAAGAAGAAAAATTTCCTTAATAAAATTCCTCCGAAATAGCTCATTTTTCCCTTAGCCAATGCAGAGGAAAAACTTTTCTAAGCTAATAAAGAGGAAAATTTCCTTAAAATTTTCTCTGGGATAACTCATTTTTCCTTAGGCCAATGTAAAGGAAAAACTTCTGTAGGCAAATAAGGAGAAAATTTTCCTTATAAAATTCTTCCAAAGTATTATAGTTTTTGCCGGGCCAATGTAAAGGAAAAAATTTCGTAGGCTGATAAGAAAAAAAAAATTCCCTAACAAAATTTATCTGGAATAACTCATTTTTCCCTAGTCCAATGCAGACGAAAATCCTTCATAGGCCAATAAGGAGAAAAGTTCCCTTATAAAATTCCTTTGGAATAACTCATTTTTTCCTAGATCAACGTATAGAAAAAAAACTTCCCTAAGCCAGTGTGGAAGAAAAACTTTCCTAAGTCAATAAAAAGAAAAGTTTCCCTAGTAAGGTTTTAGAATAACTCATTATCCTAGGCCAACAACAAGGATGAACTTTCCTAGGCAAATAAAGAGGAAAAATTATCTAGATAACTTTTCTAAGCCAGTAAAAATGAAAAAAATTCCCTAGATCAGTAAGAAAAAAAGTTCTATAATAATATTCCTCTGGAATAAGTCGCTTTCCTTATGTCAAGGAGTAAGAAAAATTTTCCTAAGTCAATAAAAAGGAAAAATTTCCCTAAGTCAGCAAGAAAAAAAAAAGTTATGTAATAATATTCCTTNCAAGGAGTAAGAAAAATTTTCCTAAGTCAATAAAAAGGAAAAATTTCCCTAAGTCAGCAAGAAAAAAAAAGTTATGTAATAATATTCCTCCGGAATATGTCGCTTTTCTTATGTCAAAGAGGAAAAAATTTTTCCTAGGCCAGTAAAAAGTAAAAACTTCCCTGGACCAGTAAAGAGAAAAAAGTTTCATAATAATATTTCTCCAAAATATGTCATTTTTCCTTATGCGAAGGAGGAAGAAAATTTTCGCTAGGCCAATAAGAGTAAAAACTTCTCTAGGCCAGTAAGGACAAAAAGTTTCGTAACAATATTCCTTCGGAATAAGTCACTTTTCTCAATACAAAGGAGAAAAATATTCGCAGGACCAATAAATAGGAAAAATTACTCTAAGCCAATAAGGAGGAAAAGCTCCCTAGCAATATTTTTCTAGAATAATTTACTTTTTCCTTATTCCCTATAAAGTATTCCTCCATAAAAGTTTACTTTCCATATGCTAATGAGGACAAAAATAATTCCCCTGAGCTAACAAATAAGAGAAACTTCCTTAAGCCAACAGAGAGGAAAAATTGCCTAATAATATTCTTCTGGAATAGTTCTATTTTCCTACGCTAATGAGGAGGAATTGTTCCCTGACAATATTTCTCCAGAATAAATAACTTTTACTTAGGCCAACGAAGAGGAAAAAAAAAATTTCTTAGGCTAAAACGGAGGAAAGATTCTGTAATAATAATCCTCCAAAATAAATCACTTTTCCAAAGGCAAATGGTAACTTAAAAAATTAATTAAGAAAAAAAGCCAAGGCAAGAAGAGCATGCCAAGCCACGGGAAGATTAATGTTCAACAAGGCAAACAAAGAATAAGGAAAAATAAAGGCTAAGGAAAAACCGAGGCAAACAAAAACCTCGCCACAAGAGCAAAGCCAAACCAAGAAAAAGTCACTTTTCAACAAGGCAAACAAAGACTAAAGAAAAATGAAGGCTAAGAAAAAATCGAGGCAAACAAAAGCCAAGGCCACAAAAGCAAGTCAAGCTAAGAAAAGATCACTTTTCAACAAGGCAAACAAATGTTAAGGAAAAATAAAAGTTAAGAAAAAACCGAGGCAAACAAAAGCCAAGGCCACAATTGCAAGCTAAGAAAAGGCCAATGTTTAACAAGGCAAATATAGGCTAAGGAAAAATAAAGGCTAAGAGAAAATCGAGGCAAACAAAAACTAAGGCCATAAGAGCAATTCAATCTAAGAAAATGCCACCCTTCCCTACTTCAAGAAGGCGGGAAAGCTCTCAGATAATATTTTTTGGGAATCACTCACTTTTTCTAAGTTAAGAAAAATGGAAGACTTCCCCTAGGCCAAGTATGAGGAAAAGTTCGATAATAATATTTATTTATAATAGCTCACTTCTCCCTGGGCTAACAAAGAGGAAAAAGAAAAATTTGTTTAAGAGAAAAAGGAAAAATTTCCTACTTATATTTTTCTAGAATAGATTACTTTTCCTTACACTAACAAGGAAAAGTTCCCAAACAATTCCCTTAAAATAACTCATTTTTCCTGAGACCAATAAAAAGGGAATACTTCCCCTAGGCCAATAAAGAAAAAAGGTTTCATAATACTATTCTTCCGGAATAAGTCACTTTTCATCTACTGAGGAAAAAAATTCTAAAGACCAATAAAGAGGAAAAACTTGCTATGCCAATAAAGAAGAAAAGCTTCTTAATAGTATTCTTCCGAAATAGCTCGTTTTTCCCTTACACGGATAAGGAGGAAAAATTTCATAATAATATCTTTTTGAAAAATATTTCACTTCTCCTAAAGTTAATGATAGAGAAAAACATACTTAGGCTAATAGGGAGAAATTTTTTTATGATAATATTTTTCCATAATGAATAATATTTTCTTATGCCAAGAAAATACAAATGCCCTAGAAGGCACCTGAAGATTAAGGAACAACCTAGGAAACAAAAGTCAAGACAAGAAGAGCATTCCGAGTCATGAGAAAGCCAATACCCAACAAGTTTTGAGCTTCTCAAAACTTTCGCAAGATCGCAGCATTTTCTTGACACGTATAAAAAACAATCCCATATAAATAGTTATCGACAACCAAAGAATCACATGCATGGTCATGAGTTTTGATCAACAAATGATTGATTTGTTAATTACTTGTCCTTCATGGGATGTGTATAACATAAAGACACGCTTGCACTACTGGCCTAAACATTCAATTCTTTAGTTCTTGTTTTTTTTTCTTTGCAAACTCCGGCTGTAGGAGAGAAACATTATTAAAATAAAACAAATAGAGTACACTTATTACAGGATGAATAAATTAAAATAAAAAGATGGCGATATCATCTAAAAAATAAATAAAAAAAATGCATGCCCAATATATTGATGCCATTCAATTAGCTGGGTACAACTCAGCAGCCAACCGGGGCTTTGCACGTGCAGGCAATGGCTTAGCCATAAGGAGGTCGTATTTTGATTCGGAGAGGTCAATCTTCTCCTCACCTGATGGCGCGCTCCATTCAAACCCTTGAAGAAGCCTTGCCAAAAGCATTACAGACATCTCAGACCCAAGTGCCATGCCCATGCAACTGCGCCTTCCTCTGCTGAATGAAAGGAATCTTAATTCTGTTTCCGCCAACTCTACTTGATGATGATGATCGTCCACTGAACCAATATGACGTTCAGGTATGAATTTCAATGGATCTTTCCAGACGTTAGGGTTCCGGCCAAGCCCTATGCGGCTCAGCAGAACGTGACTGCCTTTGGGAATGAAGTAACCGGCGATAGTGGCATCGCGAGTTGAAACATGAGGCAGGTTAAACGGTGCCACGGGATGAAGGCGAAGCACTTCCCTTAAACAAGCCTTGATATAATTGAGCTGCGGGACGTCAGATTCCTGAACAAGTCTTTCTTTTCCAACAACTCTATCGATCTCCTCTGTTGCTTTTTGGAGAATTTCAGGCTGGTTGATCATCTCCGCTATTGCCCATTCTGCTGCATTCGATGGATTATCCACTGTTGCAAGTGTCAGATCCTGCAAGTACGTACATATGTTAATTTATCGATGAGTTAATTTGTCATTAAAATTCGAGACCGCGACTTGATTATATATAACATGAGCAATTAATAATATAAAAATTAATGTATTAAATAAACAAGATATCCAACGTACCATGCATTGAGATTTGATCTCATCTATGGATAACAATGGATCCCCATTTTCATCCTTTGCTGAAATAAGAACATCTAGCAAGTCCTGGTCGTTGTGAGCTTCCTTCTTGTTGTCATGATGATGTCTCCGTTGTTGTACTCTCTCATCTATAATGGAATCGTGATACTTGTTGGCAGTTTTCATGGCCGCACTTATAATTTTTTCATGGCCTTCTAGATCGAAGACTCTCATCCAGGGAACGTAATCTGAAAGAGTGAAGGAATAAAGGTGTTGGAGTGCAACGAAGAGTGATTCAACGTGTTCTTCTTCTTCAAATCCGGGGCCTCCATCTTCTTTTCCTTCTCCAAAATATCTCCTGTTGAACATCATCTTCCTAATAACGTTCCCGCAATAATGGCGGGTTGCAAGTCTTACATCTACAACTGTTGCGGCAGAAGCACTTTTGCGGCATTGGTTATAAATGAATCGAACAAGATTGTCAGCTTCTTCTCTTCTCTTAGAGATTAAGGAGTTAAGTCGGGCTGAGCTCAACACGTGAGAAGCAACCATCTTTCTCATTTTCTTCCATTGTTGACCCCATGGCACGACTGCCACTGACAGGAATCCACGGCTAGAGTACTCTGTCCCCATTGTGAGCGGCCTCGTTGCAAAAATTGAGTCGTTATCTTTTAGAACTTCCAAGGCAATTTCTGGGGAAGTCACTGGAATCACATGAACATTTCCAAAGCGAATGCAAGAAATATTGGTGTTAAGTTCTTTCATCACACTGTGTATCCATTTGAAGGCCGGCTTATTCCTCCA
The DNA here is from genome assembly GCA_002013955.2 of Citrus medica. Lineage (NCBI taxonomy): Eukaryota > Viridiplantae > Streptophyta > Magnoliopsida > Sapindales > Rutaceae > Citrus > Citrus medica. The sequence continues at coordinate 38,140 of MKYO02018011.1, read as the reverse complement.
AATCTCTGGAAGGTTTCCGACTATTGGCCACGCAGCCGGGCCTGGGGGCAGAAGTGGTTGCTTCATTCTTTTCTGGTCCGTACTCTGCTGGACAAATTCATTCATTTTCAATCAAATTAGTTTATATGTTGAATAAAAATATACAATTATTGTTCCTAATAAATAAGTAAGGGAAATCGAAAAATAAATATAGTATACCTTGAACAGTTGATTCTGAACGAATGAATACATGTCCATCACATACTTCCGAATAGTTTCGGTTTTCAGCTGAAAGCATATTAGTGTAACAACGGCAACAAGTAGTGTCACCCGAACAATATATGTGGATTCAAAAATGGGATTATCTTCAAGATAAGAAAGGAAATCCATAATATTAATGAAGGCAATTTTTGGATTCAAGAGGATTTGTGGCTATCAAAACAAAAAAGCAATTGATATTATTCTTGATGGATATTGATTGAATGAAGAGGGGGTTCTCCATTCGTCATTATATATAGAGGGGTGGTACGGGGTTGTCAAGTTCTACGAAACTCATGTACAACGTTTTCGGCATGCAACTTGACACATAATTCGTCTGTATCTATACTAAGAATTAAAATTAGTCACGTGGCGATTTGTCTTCGGTCATGACTGACCAACAGTCTATTACAAAACTTATTTTAATTCCTTGATGAAGTTCTTATGACTTCTAAGTGAATGGAATATATTCCACAGATAGTTAATTAATTAAAGGGGAGATTCAATATTGGCAACAAGAAAAGAAAAATTCAAACTATCATTTTATCAAGATTATCATTATTCTGGTTCTATTCTCATAGTTTATTATATCTTGCTTTGTTTTATCATTTTTTTTTATGTAGTCATGCTTCATCCCTTCAAGGCGCGGTTTCACATCTTCATCCCTTGGTTGATAGAATGATCGATGGATTTTGCGACGGTGGTGGGTGGAGGAGTGATCTCTAAGAAAAAAAAGAAAAGCACAGTTTATGCATTCGATAGATTTTACGTTGTGACTATATAATGGCTATTATAGCCACAAATCTTCTTTTTCTTTTTCCTTTTTTAAGGGAATTTTAAGAATGGATAAATATATTTTGTTGTGATACTTTTTGCCAGATATAAAAGATAAAAAAGAAAGTTAAAAATTTGACCAAACATTATACTGCTATCTTAATCACTGCAAGAAAAATGTTATTTTATTAAAAAAATTTAGTCATAAAAGATAACAAATTAGTCATCTTATATTTTCTGTGACCAAAAATATATCGTCACACCTTAATCGTAGAAAGACCGTCTTAAAAAGTTCTAGTAACTAAAATTATTTTCATCATATTAAAAATATATTTATGTGACAAAAATCATTGCCTTAAAATTAAGTTAAAATTGTCACAAATAGTATTAAAATGGTCAAATTAGAGATTCAAAAATACAATTAATGACACTTCATATTTGTCACAATAAATGATTTATAATGACTATAATATTTGTCTCAAGAGTATGTAAATAAAGTCTCAATAATTATTAAAAATCATCATTTTTGTGTTCAAATATGTAATTAGCAATGCTATTTTTCTGTTGTTGAAGTTTACATATTGCAACGTTATATAATTGTCTCAAGTAATTGTGATTTGTGATAATTTTTGCAAATATAATTGGTAATTAATTTAGTCTCAAATTTTTTATAAAGGCAATTTATATAGTCTCACATAAATTTTAATAACAATATGTAGCCATTGAAATCATTTTTTAAAAAATAAGAAAGATGATAAATTACATACCAATATGAAGTGAACAATAATAGAAAGATCCCCACTTTTCTAAAGTTCTTATGAAGGAATATTTTTTTGGAGGGGGGATCTAATGTCATCACACCTAATTCCTAAATCCGCTGGCCAAATTGAAAAGCAAATTCATCTTCATATCCTAATTTTGCAAAAGTTTCTCAAGATCTGCTAAACTTCGCTTCCAATTTCCTTCATTTATTGGCATATTTTATGTTTTTCTTTTACTAGATTCTCTAAGGAATTTTATCAAACACTTGATAAACATAAAAATATTCAAATAATAGCTCCAAGAATTTCAAACCCCTAATTTCACCAAACACAATATATATATATAAATAAAAGCAAGACAAATCTGATGACAAAAATCAATACTTTTAATCAATAAACAACACCCAGATAAGGAAATTGAACAAAAAATGTGAGGAAAAGTTGAAAATTATTGTGAGTAGAAGAAAAGACAAGATGGGTAAAGATGGTTGTTTGTTAAACTAATCCTGGAATAATCATTCACACGCACACGTAATTGGAAGAAGGGAGGATAAAGTTGAGTAGTTTTTAACGTTAAGCGGACATACAGAGAGAAGATTTAAGTTTTATTTAAGTTTTAGTTTTTTTCTTTATATGTATGTATAAGAGCATCTCCAAAAAAACTCTTCAAATAAGATTTTATTACTTATTTGAAGATGTACATTAATATTTAATATTTTAAAAAATACTTCAATTAAGATTCTTCAGATAAGAAATGATTATCTCTCTTCAATTTTATAGAGTTGTTTTCTTCTTTTTTAATTTATATTTTATTAAAAGGAGAGAAAAAAATGTTTTAATTATCATTTATTTTTCTTTGAAAAAAATATTTATTTAATTAAAATAATATTATCTTATTTTATATAAATTTTTTTTTAAAAATAACATATTTTTTTACTCTTCCTTTTACTACATAGATAAACTAATAAATATTTAAAGAATAAAATTAATAAAACTTTTTAGAAATACTCTATCTTAACTATTTTAAGGTTTTTCTAAAAATAAAAAAGAAGCTATTATAACCGGTGGCCGGTTATAAAATCACTTAAAAAAATAATAAAAAAGCGGCTGCGTGAGATGCAGCCGCCGCGTTTTACAAGCGAACCCCACTCTTGAGGGCTTTTGATAGATTCTAACCAACGACAAGGCAGATGATGGTTTTGGTAGACGAGAGTTGACTGAAAAGATAGATTTGATAGTCGGAAACGTGAGATGCAGCCGCCGCGTTTTACAAGCGAACCGCACTCTTGAGGGCTTTTGATAGATTCTAACCAACGACAAGGCAGATGATGGTTCGGTAGACGAGAGTTGACTGAAAAGATAGATTTGATAGTCGGAAAAGAATTAATGATGCGACCAATTAAGAGTGAATTTGAACAAGACGTCGTTTTTTTTTTTCCACCTTGTCGCCGTTGTACTTGCTTGGGGTGATTAATTGCTTCAGGCTACATGAAAACGATGCGTTCTGCAACAATAAACTTTTTTTTTTTTTTAATTTTTGTTTTAACCTTCAAACTGTAAATTGTATTCGTCGTTTAAAATAATATATTTTTGCCTAAAGTCTATATCATAGTGCTTGTTTGAGGCAATCGACGGCCGGGCATTGCAACCGTGGTTGGCTGCATTTGTTTGGTATAGGGCTAATTTTGTACTAAGGGTCTTTTTGGAGCATGTGATTATAGTGTATTATAATATTATTTATATTAATTTAATATCAATATCATATTTAGAAAGAAATTGTATTGGGATAAGGGGGGTGTACTATTGCGGTAACTACTGCATTAACGTTTTGCTTTTGCTTCGCTTTTTTTAATTTACTTTTACTTTTTTGAATAATAATAAATAAATATAATTTTTTAATTTAATATATTATTTTATAATATTATTTTTTACACCATAATTATTAAAATAAATTAATAAATTAATAATTTATTATTCATATTTTAATTTTTATTGTATTAAAAATATAACTAAATAATGTATTATTTAATTATATAATAATT
>MKYO02017989.1:0-14873 GCA_002013955.2 Citrus medica | reverse complement strand
CCTAGTTCTATTATGTTAAAGCTTCTTTCAGACACTGAATCAACAACTATAGCTTGACCTATAGACTAACCACACCAATCAAATTCAAAGCAGCTTTGAACTTGATTGATGGCACGAGCTTCGTAAGCATGTCTGCAGGGTTATATTCTGAGGGAATTTTAACCACATTACCTACTTCCTGAGCAATTTCATCTCTGATGAAGTGTAGCCTTATATCAATATGTTTTGTCCTCTTATGAAATTTTGGGTTCTTGCTTAATTGAATAACACTACAGCTGTCACAATTAATGCAGACTGATCCTTGCTCGAGTCCTAACTCTGTTACTAACCCTTTTAACCAGATCGCTTCTTTCACAACTTTTGAGAGAGCTATGTACTCTACCTCAGTAATTGATAAAGCAACTACTGATTGTAGAGAGGCCTTCCAACTAACTGCTCCACCACCAAGGTGTAGACATATTCAGTGATTGATCTCCTCTTATCTAGATCACCCACGAAATCTAAATCAATATATCCCAGTAGTTGGTCTGAGCTCCTGTTAACTCTTCCACATACTATACCATGACCAACAGTACCCTTAAGATACTTTAACATCCATTAGCTGCATGCCAATGATGTTTTCCCGGATTTGCCATAAATCTACTTAGCACTCCAATTCCATATGCCAAGTTAGGCCTGGAGCAGACCATGGCATACATGATACATCCTACCATATTTGAGTATGGTATTTTCTTCATGAGCTCAACCTCTTCATTTTCTTTAGGCTCTTGCTGTTTCGAGAGTCTGAAATGAGCACCCAGTGGTATTGAAACTGACTTGGAGTCTTTCATTCCAAATCTGCTGAGAACTTTCTCTACATATCTTATTTGAGAAAAGAATAAAGTTTTTGAATCTCTATATCTGATAATATGCATTCCCAATATTTTGGTTGCTGGACCTAGATCCTTCATTTCGAATTCAGAGCTTAGTTCATCCTTAAGCCACTTTAGTTCTTCCCTTTGTTTATATGCCAAGAGCATGTCATCAATATAGAGAAGAAGATAGATGAAATTTTCAGAAGGTAGAGTCTTGTAATACACACAACTGTCATATTTACTTCTGTTGTAATCATGTGTGATCATGAACTTATCAAACTTCAAATACCATTGCCTAGGTGACTATTTTAATCCATATACGCTCTTATTTAGCAAACAAGCCATGTCTTATGTTATAGCTTTAACAAATCCCTCTGGTTGTTCCATTAATATCTTCTCACTAAGATTGCCATGGAGAAAAGCAATCTTAACGTCCATCTGATCCAATTCCAAGTCATTGTAAGCTACAATGGACAACATGATTCTTATTGAGCTATGCTTAACCACAGGGAAGAAAACTTCATTAAAATCCACTTCCTCTCTTTGAATGAATCACTTTGCTATAAGTCTAGCCTTGTGCCTGGCTAGTTCAACATCTGAGACTCATTCCTTCAACTTATAGATCTATTTACAGCCTACCAGTTTATGGTCAACATGTTTCTTTACTAGAGTTCAAATGTTATTCTTCTTCAGAAAGGTCATTTCTTCTTCCATGGTAGCCATCCATTTTGTCTTATCCTTGCTTCTCATAGCCTGCTTGAAGTTGTCTAGTTCTTCACTTGTTACATTTCCAGCTACCACCAAAGCATAAGATATAAGATCAGCTACTTCATATCTCTCAGGCATTTTGATGGTTATTCTCTCTCGGTCCCTTGTTAGTTGGTATTATTCTAGTTCTGAATGTGTTTGTTTTCTCTGCTATTTTTCTTCATTAGGTGACTCTACCTCCAGCTTAGAATCTTCATTCTTTTCTGTATTTAGAGTAATGATTTCGGTTTTAACTTTTGACTGTGTTAATGCTTCCTCATTAAACACAACATCTTTACTAATAAAAGTTCTGGTAAGTTTCCCATTGATACTCTAGATTTTGTACCTTTTAATGCCATCAGGATAACCAATAAAATAACCTTTTACAACCCTTGGTTCCAGCTTTCCCCGACTAATATATGCATAGGCAGGGCAACCAAAGATTTTTAAGTTATTTAGGTCAGGTGGTTTACCAGACCAGACTTCCTGTGGTGTTTTAAATTCTAGAGCTGATGATGGACTTCTGTTAATAAGACATGCAACAGTAACAACAACTTTAGCCCAAAAATGCTTGGAGAGATTTGAGCTCAACAACATACATCTGACCTTCTCAACCAAGGTTCTATTCATCATTTCAGCAAATCTATTTTGTTGTGGTGTGTTCATCACTGTCTTGTGCCTTATAATGCCATGCCTTTTACAGAATTCATCAAATTCATTGTTGCAATATTCTAATCCATTATCTGTTATGAGCCTCTTTACTTCCCTCGCAATTTGATTCTCCATCAGAGTTATCCATTCCTTAAATTTATCTAAGGTTTTATTCTTATACTTCAAGATATAAACCCAAAACTTTCTTGAGTAGTCATCTATAAAGGTGAAAAAGTATCTTGCTCCACCATGAGATGGAACTTGAGAGGGTCCTTATATATCAGAATGAACATAGTCCAAGGTTTGTTTAGTTTCATGTTTGCATGTGTTGAATTTTAGCCTGGTGGCTTTACCAAACACACACTTTTCACAAAACTCCAGCTGAGAAATGTGATCATGACCAAACAAACCTTGTTTTTGTAGTTCTTTCATACCCTTCTGACTTATATGTCCAAGTCTCATGTGCCAAAACTTGGTTTTATCACTACTTATACTTGCATTTACTCTAGGCTGAGGTATTGACACAACTAGAACATATAAACCATTTCTTCTAATACCCTTCATAATAACTTCACCCTTATTTAAGACTTGAATTTTTCCATTTTCAGCCTCAATGCTACAGCCCATATTATTAATCATCCCTAGAGAAATTAGGCTTCTTTTCAATTAAGAGACATACCTTACTTGTTTTAGCTCCCTGGTTTTTCCATCAAACATATTAATGTTGATAGTACCAATTCCAGTAACTCTGCAAGCAAGGTTGTTCCCCAACAAAACTTTTCCGCCAATCATATTCTCAAAAGTCTTGAAGAATTCTCTATTTGGGCACATATGAAAAGAGCACCCAGAATCAAGAATCCACTTATCTGTAGGTTGTTTTTCTGCAGCAATAAGAAAATCTACACCTTCAACGTCCTCTTCATCTTTAGATGCAATGGCTGCTTTTTCATTTGAACCATTCTGCAGCTTTTTAAGTTTTTTCTTCTCGAAGCTTCTGTAGGTTGTTTTTCTGCAGCAATAAGAAAATCTACACCTTCAACGTCTTCTTCATCTTTAGATGCAATGGCTGCTTTTTCATTTGAACCATTCTGCAGCTTTTTAAGTTTTTTCTTCTCGAAGTAGTCTTTGATATAATGCCCTTCCTTTTGACAGAAATAACACTTCATCTTCTTCTTTTTCTTGTCAGCTTTTTCTTTTTTATTCATGTTCTTCTTTTTTTCGTTCACTTTATTTTCTGATTTTGCTTTGGCAACTAATCCATCTCCAGTAGCTTGATCCTTGCCATTTGTTCTTTTCTTCAAGTCTTTAAATTCATGGGTATTCTTGACATCCTTCAAGGTGAGAGTCTGTCCTCCATAAAGCAAGGTATCCACGAAATGTTCATAGGAATCAGGTAGTGAACTTAACAGAATGAGGGCTCTGTCTTCATCTTCAAGTATAATATTGTCGTTTTCAAGATCGGGTATCAATTTATTGAACTTATCAAGGTGATCCTTCATGACTGTCCCCTCCTTCAATGAAAACGTGTAGAGCTTCCTCTTCATGTATAGTCTTTTAGCCAAGGATTTTTTCAAAAAGAGGTCTTGCAGTTTTGCCCATAAACTAGAGGCAGTCTTCTCTTTGACTACTTCTCTCAACACTTCATCTGACAGGTGTAGTATAATTGTGCTGTGAGCTTTATTATTTATCGTCCTTGAGTCTCCACCTGAACTTAAATATCCTTCTCCCTTTTCTTTTCTGGATTTTGTTTCTTCATCATCATCAAGGGCACTATCCAAGCCCTGTTGAATCAAGATAACTCTCATATTTAGACTTTATAAGTAGAAGTCATTCTCGCCGTTAAATTTTTCAAGATCAAACCTAGTGCTGGCCATTCTTGAAGATCAAGAACAGAGGGTTTTATGGCTATGATACCAGTTTGTTAAGAAATGACCAAAACTTGAAGCACCTTTTACGAGAATCAAACCAGAAAGCAGGATGAAAAATTGAACAAAGACCAGAGCAATCGATCTGTAATCATAAAGAACAACAAGAATAACAAGATGATATAACGTGGTTAGCAACAAGATGCCTATATCCACGGTTGAAACAGCTCTGCTTTAAGCTTTATTAAAATGAGATGAGTTACAAAAGATTATGAGATTACAGAGAATACAACTTCTCAAATGAGTATTTCTTCTCTCCCTCACAAAGAATCTCACAATTTAATCAAAAACTTAATCACCCATCTGCTAACCTTTTTCCCTTGTTATACACTTAGTAATAGCGAAGGAATAAATTGTTAGTTATAATAACAACTTTAACAGCCAATGATCCCACTCACACCAGCTCAGCATGCCACCTTATTTACTTTTAACAGAATATAACTACTCCAGGTTTCACAGACTGCATGATGGTTAGAAAGATTTGGAATTATTTTCTTCCTACGAACATCTGTCATTCTTTTTACTCTCTAAACCTGGGGGATTGGATGAAGTAAAATCTAGAGAGTAATTGGAGGTTTAATTCAGGTATGAACTGGTGCACTTTGTTTGGGGTCGCTATCTAGAGGTTATGGTTTTGGTGCAATAGTTATATTTTCAATCACACTTTTTGGGATAATGTCATCACTTATAATGATATTCAAATGAGAGCTGAGGAGATTCATCGTTTGTTTAACACGCCTCTATTTATGGGCAGTAGACTTATTGAGAAATGGTTTGGTTGGAGTCCACTGTCCTGACCTTCGTGTAAGGTAAACACTGATGGGACTAGAAAGTTTCTAGTGAGGCAAGTGTAGCCTTGTTGGAGAGATTCTTCGTGATTAGAGTGGGAAATGGATTAGTGACTTTGGCATGAATATAGCACGTACTCGGTTACAGTCGCGACGCTTTGGGGTCTCTATTAAGGTTTGACCATGGCCTGGCAGCAAGGATGTCGTCGGTTTTATGTTAAAGTGGATAGTCCGAATGTCACACAACTTGTTTCTAATCCTGTGGCTCAAGCAAACGAGTATACACACCTGCTTCAAGCTATAAAAGGCCTCATCAAGCAAGATTAACATATCACCATTTGACATGTTTATCGTGAAGCTAACCATGCAACTGATTTCTTGGCAAAATATGCTCTTTCTATTCCCTTGGGTCTTCAGATTTTTCCCGATCCCCTGGTTTAGATTCCAATATTACTAATGATAAGTATGGGGTTGTTTATTCCGCCTAACTTTACCTTAACTCTTTTTAGAATCCCTTTGTATAAAAAAAATAATGATTGATGTTCCAAATTTTTTATTCTAAATTTTATATCAACTGATGTGTTATTTATTTAATGATTGTTAATCTTTTTTTTTTATAAAATAGAATTGAAAATATAATTGTCTCAATGATCAATTGATAAATACTATATCATTTGAGATAATTTTTTAGGACATGTTGAACTAGTTATGATTTAATATTATGGACTCTTGTAACGCATAAATATGATAAATAGTCAAACAAAATCAAACGAAGTCAGCCTTGCTAACTAAATCTGTTAAGCCCATTACAATTTTTCCCGCATATAGCATTATATAGTTTGTGTATTTACAGAAAAACACCAAAAGTCTCTTTAGTTTGCAATAAAGTCCAAACCTCAGTTTTTGACCTTATCAACAAGGTTTTTATAATATATAATATGAAATTCTATATAAAATTATGTTACATTAGTCCAATCTAAAGCTAAAATATTTTTCAATAAATAATAAGGCTTTTATGAGTGTAATATTTTTCACACTTACTCCTTGAGAATGTAAGAATTTGAACTTAATTAACAAATTGCTTGTTCATTTAATTAAGTTGGTAATTTTTTTAATCTCAAAACCTTATTATAAAATTAAAAAAATAGTTAAATATGTTATAGTTGCAAATACTAAAGGATTGACTAATGAAGTCTTATGATCATACCCACAAAACACATCTAATTGTTCCTTGTAGGAAATCATTATCAAATTGACACAAATCCAAACAAACAAAGATACATACCAAAAGCGTAGTGTACGAAAGGCTAAATTCTCAAAAAGGACCTCCGAAAAGCCCACAAAACCAATAAGTTTGCTTGATCGAATTGATATCGAAGATGATGATCTAGTTTTAGTTTTCAAAGATCTGCCCAATTTGGGGATCTTGAGTTTTATTGATTTCCCCCAGCCTGTATCCGTACCCGTACCCATACCCTAACCGTAACCGGCCCGAACTCGGCCCCCAAACTCCTGCTCTCATTATCATTTATTAGTTATAAATAAGTTATTTTAGTTTTTGACCTTATCAACAAGGTTTTTATAATATATAATATGAAATTCTATATAAAATTATGTTACATTAGTCCAATCTAAAGCTAAAATATTTTTCAATAAATAATAAGGCTTTTATGAGTGTAATATTTTTCACACTTACTCCTTGAGAATGTAAGAATTTGAACTTAATTAACAAATTGCTTGTTCATTTAATTAAGTTGGTAATTTTTTTAATCTCAAAACCTTATTATAAAATTAAAAAAATAGTTAAATATGTTATAGTTGCAAATACTAAAGGATTGACTAATGAAGTCTTATGATCATACCCACAAAACACATCTAATTGTTCCTTGTAGGAAATCATTATCAAATTGACACAAATCCAAACAAACAAAGATACATACCAAAAGCGTAGTGTACGAAAGGCTAAATTCTCAAAAAGGACCTCCGAAAAGCCCACAAAACCAATAAGTTTGCTTGATCGAATTGATATCGAAGATGATGATCTAGTTTTAGTTTTCAAAGATCTGCCCAATTTGGGGATCTTGAGTTTTATTGATTTCCCCCAGCCTGTATCCGTACCCGTACCCATACCCTAACCGTAACCGGCCCGAACTCGGCCCCCAAACTCCTGCTCTCATTATCATTTATTAGTTATAAATAAGTTATTTTAGACGTCATCTACATTCTGCTTCTTCTTCATCACATCTCACTTCCCTTATCATGGCTCACCCACCTCGTTCACATAAATAATAGAACTCTTTCCATAATTCAAGGCTTTACCAAAACTATTGGTTGGGAATTATGGGATCAGAAGAAGGAACATGCCAAGACATAGAAGAACGAAAACAAGAGCAAGAATTGAGAACACAGCTTCAGTTTCGCTAACACAATTGGCAAAATGCTTGTTCAAGAATTGTTTTAAAGTAATTTCCCTTGTGTCATGGTTTCTTTCTTTCTATTTTTGTTTTTCTTAATTTTTTTAATCTATCTTGTACCCTTTAAAGGCCATTACTTGTGAAAAAGCTTTAAAGGCTATTAGATGTGAAAATCTTCAAAGGTTATTAAGCTTTCATCATCTTTAGCAGGAGATCAACCTTCATCATTCTCTTCCTTACACTCCTAACTCTTATTAATTCTTTCTTTCTTTATTTCTATTTTGGTTTTTTCTTAATTCTTTCAAAACCTTGCAATCATTAATCAATTATTGTGAGAAAGATCAAAAGTTGTTAAGGACATCACTAACCGAAAACAAAACTAAACAAATCCAAAGTACATCAAAATTTGGTATGCCTAAATTTTTTGAAATGATGATTTTTTAAGTTTATTGTAATTTTACCAATTCCTTTGTTAATTTATTGTTTATGTTTAGGATTGGTGGGATAAATGGGAATTATTGGTATACATCTTATAAAAATTTAAGTGTTACACAAGCTTTGGGAAGTTTCAAGGGCAACGGTAAGGAAAAGATTTTAGCGGAGACAAATTGCGTCTTTATTCTTTAATTAGTTAAATGAGTATGCCTTGCAGTTCTATCATATAGTCATATATGAGATGTTAGAGAAGAGATGTTATAAAAAAAATAAAACAAGATCACACATAAGGAATTGCATCCAAGCAAGGAGTTGAAATTACTTTTTGTGATTTTGGTTATGTTGCTTACATGTCCCTTTGTATTTTTGTTTTGTAGATGTGTATAATGAGAACTGAGAGACTTTTAAGTACAAGGCAGGTTTGTTGGTACGATGATTAAAACTATCTTTACTTGCGCCTCTATCCTAATATTCATTTTCTAGTAGTTTTATTGATGCAACCACCAAATTAGACTAATTATATCGTTCTAGATAGTCTATTTTGATAGGTAGCTCAGTACACATACTATTAGGTACACCTAATCATTTGTGTTTAAGAATGAAAGACGTCCACTTAAGATTTTGTGGTATAGAATTATTTTTTATAATTATAAACCCAAAGGGGGGTGAATTAAGTTTTTAAAACTTAAGTTAAGCAAACCACACAACAATTTAATCTAATACCTCAATTAAATAAAATAAATAAATTTAACAATGCTAAAAAATAAAAAAGTAAGGGAAGAGAGAGCAAATAGAAAGATTTTTACGTGGTTCGGCAATCCCCGCCTACGTCCACACCTCCAGGCAAACCAATCTTGAGAGTTTCACTATCCAAGCCTCTCAAGATTTCAAGTTTTTACAATTGACTCCCAAGGTGTACAACAATAGATTATCTCGTAATCTCTTAACGCAAGTGTTTCTCACATGCAAACTCTCACAAATTTGATAAAGAAATGAAAATTACAACAAATAATTCTCTTTTAAAGTAGATATACAAATTATAGCACAATGAAGATTTAATATATGATGATTTGCGAAATGGAAGCTCAAAATATGATGTTTGTTCTTGTTCTTTCTTGTAAAAATTTAAAAAATTGAATTGGATTTGAGTTTATATAGTTTTGACACAAAAACTAGTCGTTATAGATAAAATCAACAAATAGCGGCTAGACTCTAAAACTTTCAGGTCCCACCATATTTTTTATATTTATTTTATTTATTTTTTAGCCCCAATACTTTTAAAAATTAAATATATTCTAAAACTTTTAAAAATTACACTATAACCTAAAATATTTATATTTTTACAAATATGTCCAAATTCAAAATTTAACTAATACTCATTATTCCCAAAATTTTTTGAAATTATGATATGGCCTAAAAATTTATAATATTATTCAAAGAGGTTTTTCGTAATGCTTATTAATTTAAAAACTTTTCAATTTAATCCAAAATTTGTAAAACACTCAAATCCACAAAATACTTGTCTTATAAATATAAAATCTTTTGGTTTATGAAAAGTAATGATTTATCAAATAAAATCTTGAGTTTCTCAAATGCTAAACCATGCATATAATAAATCATACGGGCTTTACAAGAATTTGTCACAATAATGACTCCGTTGAGCTAAACTTTGTTCTTGATTAAGCCGTTGTCCATTAAGTGTGTTGAACTTGATTTCACGTGATTCACTTGCATAAATATTATCCTTAAAGAACTAGTGAAAATGTGAAATATAATATTTATCATATCACTTAAAACACATGTTTGTTATCATCAAAATTACAATATGTGTAGCCTTTTAGATTAACAAAAATAGTGTTTGACTACTTTTCTTAAAGGTGCAAGTTGTGTTTTGGGGCTAGTGAAAAAAATGGGTGTGAAAAACTTGTGTGCTGGAAAGAGAGTAAAGACTAAAGAAGAAAGAGTTAGTGAAAAAAAAAGGAGCCTGTGAAAACTTGTCTCTGGGAAAGGGAGTGAAAAGTTAATGGAAAAAAAAGTGAGAAAACTTGTATGATAGAAAGAAAGGAAAAAAAATCAAATAAAGAGAGGTTGGCAACAAGGGAATTAGTAAACACACTTAAAGGAAGATTACAAAATATGGAAACAATGCTTATAGCCTTGATTCAACAATTCCAATGCATCCTCGATCAAGAGAACAATAATATTCAACAGGACATTGATCTTCAAAGACAACCTAACAACCCAAGAGGTAGTGACAGAGGCCCAAGGAACTAGTTCATTCGAGATAAAGATTCAAACGAATGCAGTTGTATAACTGACATTGTAAATATCCGAGAATGGCCAATGCCGAAAACAATCATCGAAGTTCGAAATTTCCATTGGCTAGCAATATTGTATCAGAGGTTTGCAAAGAATTTTAGCAGCATTGCTGCACCCCTTATAGATTATATAAAATAGAAGCAATTTGTTTAGTTCGATCAAGCTGAATAAAGTTTTGCACTTTTAAAAGAAAAATTGATCAACGCCCTAGTTCTTGCACTCTCAGAGTTTGATAAGATTTTTAAAGTAGATTGTGATGCTTCAAGAGTAGGAATTAGAGTCGTTTTATTTCAAAAAAAGAAGCCAATAGCTTTTTTCAATGAAAAACTAAATGAGGCAAGGCAAAGTTCATTGACTTATGAGCAAGAATTATATTAAGTTATTTGTACATTGCAACAATGAGAGCCATATCTTGTGCCGACAAAGTTTATCCTTAACACAAATCATTAAGCTCTCAAGTAGCTCAACAATTCTTCAAAACCAAATTAGAAGCTTGCTAGGTGGATTGCTTATGTCTAAAGTTCACATTTTCTTTCAAGCACAAATTAGGACAGTTAAAAAAAAGTTGTTGATGCTTTAAGTCAATGTATTATATTGTTGACTTAGGCGGACATATGGAAAGGGACAAAACCATTTCATTGGTAAAAGCATGATATTTTTACACATCTTAGGAGAGATATCAAAAGATTCATCAAGAGATGTTATATGTGCCAAACTGTAAAAGGACAAACTCAGAATATTAGTCTATGTATGTCGCTTTCTATTCTGAATGCTCTATGAGAAGATTTATCAATGGATTTTATCTTGGGCCTACTAAGAACACAAAGAGGATTTGACTTAATTTTTGTTGCTGCCAATCATTTTTTAAAAATGGCTCATTCATTCTTTACAAAAAGACATCTGATGTATCTCATATTGCTCAACTTTTCTTTCGAGAGATTGTTTTGTTACATGGATTACCAAAGATAATAGCTTCTGATCGCCAAAGTAAGTTTGTTAGCCATTTATGGCTTATGTTATAGAAAAAGCTTGACACAACTTTGCAATATAGTAGTACATACCATCCACAGACTAGTAGCCAAACTGAAGTCACCAATTGTACATTGAGGAACATCTTACGAAATCTGGTCCAAAAAACCCAAGGTAATGCAAGAATGTTTTACCACAAACTAAGTTTGCCTATAACAATGTTCCAAATCATTGTAATGGCAGATCACCTTCTGAGGTAGTTTACATCCACCCTCCATTGCATACTTTAGATTTGGTTCCTTTTGCCAAAACTTCTCGGCATGAGCCATTACTGATCATTTAGTTGACAAAATAACCAACATACATGGAGATGAAAAAAAAAGTTAGAAGAATTTACTGCCAAGTATAAAGCTACCATTGATAAACATAAAAGGTTCTAATCATTTAAAGAGGGAGATCGCGTAATGGATCTATGCAAAGAGCGAGTTCTAACTGGCGAATACCACAAACTCAAGTAAAAGAAGATCGGGCCAATCCAAATCCTTCAAAAGATCAATGATAATGCCTATATTATCGATCTACTAGAAACTTATGAGATTTCAAGACATTCAATGTTCAAGATTTATATAAGTATCATGATCACAAACCTATACCTTAAGCCACTTAAGGACGAGTTCTTTCTAAGGGGAGAAAACTGATGCAGCCACCAAATTAGACTAATTATGGTGTTCTAGATAGTCCATTTTGACTCGTTAAAAAAAAAGTCCATTTTTATAGGTAGTTAAGGACACATGTCCATTTTGTGGTTAAGAATGAAACAAGTTTATTTAAAATTTTATACTCTAGAATTGTCCTTTACATTTCTATTATAATGTCAATGGATGGTATATGTAGTACTGGGCATAATTTTTAGATATTAGCTCCTGTTTGTGGCATTGAATGCTCTTCAAAGTGATCTTGTAAGATTCGTGAATTCCTAGCTCTTGTTCTATGGATTAATTTTGAAAGTAAATTAGATCATTTGTTCTCATTAATTAAATTAAGCCCCAAAATTTGGATGAATGATTTTTTTTTCTTTTTTAATTTTCATTATGATATGGTTTATGCTTGTTGAATGATTTGTATTGTTATGTGTGTCGATTTGCAAGTATACACAACGAATAATATACTGATGAATATTTAGATCGTCTCCACAGGGAATAATGTTATCAGATTTACTACAGTAATCTTAACAGTGCAGTTTTATTCTAAATTAAAATAAGACAATTTATAAATCTAATGAACTAATTAACTAAAAATACAGTAAAGAAAATTCTCATGGCAAACACAAAGATATAATCAATGGGAAATGAGTAGTTGAGTGAATAAATCCACTTAATGACATTGACTATTTTTCAATTACAGTAGCGTTGCTACAACATCTACTATAGCCTTGGCAAAATCCCTCATGTATCCTCAGCTGTCACTTGTTGGATATTTTATACCTAATGCAACCTAACAGTAACCAATTGTTACGCTAACATTAGATATATTGTTAAATGTTCTAGGTTCTATTTATGCTACAAGGTGAATCAACATGTCTAGTTCTTCACTAATTTTAGATCAAGCATGACCATATTCAAATTGAGATTTACTCAACTTGAAAAACTCAATCTAAAACTAAGTATTGTCTTAATTTGATCTACTAAGTTAGACCGTTTTTAGGCTCTTTCTTAGCTAATATCCACTAAATGGGTGGTCAGGCGAAATAATGAATTGAAATAAATACAATTAAAACAAAATGATATAACAAATACAGAGCAACACACATATATCAATTAAACATATATTAAGGTTGTTTATCACTTAACCACAATATAATTCAGTTCATGATTCGCTATAGAACAACAAATAAAATTGTGTTAACCAACAAATACATTCCAATAATTAAATAGAAAACAAGAAAATGAGAAGAATGATGTCTAATTCTAAGAGATAATAGAATACATCATAGGTACTACACCAATTAATACATGTATCATATGTGTGTATGTTATTTTAGAAAATCACCACGTAAATATAAAGCCAACAAATTTGTGTCTCGTGAAATTTGATTGACTAGAATTTCACACATTTGATGAGTAATTCAAAAGTATGTTATTAATGAACTAAATTTTTAATTTACTGAAAATTTCTAATTTTTTTATTATGAATGCCCTGGTTGTGCCTACTCTACTGTAAAGCTATAGATTTTTAACATGAGCAATCAATTTTAATTGAGTGAGCTTGGAAGTACCAAAAATATTAGTCGACTGAATTGCTATTGATTTATATTAATTGTCTCTAACAAAAAAAAGAAAAAGGTAACTTTCATTCCTGAATTTATTTATAAATATTATATGTAAATATGATCAGGAAAGTAGGCTCTAATTTTGCATTCACCTATCTACATGAATGAAACAGGTCAAGGTCTGTTTTGCCCATTTAGATTTTTAGATTTCTAATTTGTTGATGCCAAAGTTGAAGAGAGTTACATCTTCAAATGAGGCTCAATTTATCTAATTAATTAAAAAATGTTACAGGCTTTGTTTGTGTTTAATGTTGGTAAATATTACTTTGTTATGCTGCTAAGTCATGACTGGCAACATTTTTCCTTTTCTTGATTCCAGTTTATGTTTGGTGCAATTGCTTAATGTAGGTAAAGTAGTCATGACTACTACTTTTCTTTATTCCAATTTATTTCAGTTTATGTTTACTCATTCTGTAAAGGTAAAGGTATAGGTATGTTGATTTCCTAAGATTCCGTCATTAAAGAATGACTTTGATGTTGCATAAATTAACAAGTATACCAGTGAGCACAAGTGTTAAAATAATGAGTTAAGTATCATCTCACAAAAACTGTTTATCCTCTTACTTATTCAAATTATTATGACTCTAATTTATTTGAATAATTAATTAAAAAAATTGAAATAAAAAATTAAAAAAATATAACAACTAAAAATTAAATGAAGATGCAAACAATAATAGAATTCTCCAAAAGATAATGATAGTAGGACATTCGACTTTACCATTACTAATCTAATTTTTATCCTCTATTTATGTTATTAAATGCCCTCACATATTAACCCACCAAATCTATATGTAAATTTAAAAATGTCTCTATGGAAATTCTTAAATAAATTACACGAATCAAGTTAGTATATCTATGTCTCCCATGTAATTCATAAAATCCATTACATGGAGCAAAAATACGTATTTCACCTTTGGTCTTATTATGCAACTAGAAAATAGAACCATGTTTCACGCGACTTTGAAAAAAGAATTTAGTATTATCATTTTTTCTTACTTTACACTTGATGAAATTGATAAAAAAAAAATATGAATTGACTTTTTTTAAGATGAGGCAGTCTTATAAAAAAAACTATTAGCCAGCAATACAAATAAATAAGCAACACAAAATAAAGAATAAAATGAGAGAATATATTATAGAGTGGTTTTATTCATTCCAATTATGCGTGTACAAAACAAAAAGATGAGCTCTCATTTTATAGTTACATAATCACTCGATGAAATTAATGAAAAATTATGGATCATAACTTCTTATAAGATGGTGGGAGTTATGAGGAAACTAAAGGTTGCTAATGGGAGATAGTGGGGGAGACTAAGAGATATATGTTATGAACATCTACATTTATTTTAATAAATTCATAATACTCCCATTTGGATGTTCATTACAAAGAATATGTCTCATTTAAATCTTTACATAATTGTTATTGTGTAATAACAATCAAC
>MKYO02017978.1:361-14880 GCA_002013955.2 Citrus medica | reverse complement strand
ATATAGATATAGATTGACTATTTATGTTGTATGTAATGAATTGAATCAAAACTTGTCACATATCAATGTTATCTTTAATTACTATTAGAAGATTTCTACGGAAAATTCAAATGAAATCATTCTTAGTTCATTAAAGTCTTAGACTTTTAAGCTGTATTATTACTTCAACAAGGACGAAGAATTATTACCGATAATATATACCTAGAGGCGAAGTTAAAGGTAAGCTAATCCGGGCTAAAAAAAATTTAATTATAATTATAATTTTACTTTATTAATATATAAAAAAATAAATCTAATATTTGATAATATTTTTCTTATTTATATTATATTTTTATAATTTTATGGTTAAATTTTTATTTATGTAGTGTGCTTAATTTTGTTTGTATAAAATAAATTTGTTGAGAAATAAATTTCATTTTTTTTAAAATCAAGCCCACCAAAAAAAAATAATGGTAGCTTCGCCACTACCCCAAATTAGCATCCGCAAAAAGTCTCCAGCTAGCCTTGCCTCTCAAAGCCTTCACACATTATTTTGTTTTTTTCCTAGTCAATGTGAAATAAGTCTTCTTAGAAAAACTCGACGTTCCCGTACTTTTTCGTTATTTGTAGGCCAATCAAATGAAAAATAAAATCACATTAAAAAAAATCGTTTAAAAAAAAAGAAAAAACACGTGGTTGCATACAAGTAATTCAATCAGTAATTCTGTATTTGTCTCCCTCTTGGTTGGTGAAATACAACTGAAATGATACAACCCAAAATTTATTGCACATTCTTGTTAAAGTTTCATTATTCTTCAAATTCCATACGTCAAATTGTTTCGTGTAGAATCAAATAAACAAACGCGGAAGTTGAATAGTAAACTTTTGAGTTCTGACATTTCAGAAAACGGAACTTTTCATGGAAATAGAAGTGGTGATAATTTTCTTAGTCTACAATTAATAGACTATTGCTTTTGAAGCCAAAAACCGTGGAGGGTCAGCTAATTGATATATATTTCTAAAGTCCTTTCAAAATTATATATGACAATTAATCCGCTCCAAATTAAGAAGATGGACAAAATGTTGTCTGCTTTCAGTTTTCTCTCGCTCTTTTTTATCGTCCTTCTCATAATTTCATCAAATGGAATATTTTCGACTGGGGATGATTATGGTGAACATCAATGTAAAGAGTTCGGTTTAGGTGGCTCAGTAGATGACTACTCTCGTGTTGGCAAAGAAGAAATAGTTGCCACGAATATGGCCAAGGAACATCTTTTTGCTCGCGACATCGGTCACCGGTCAATTCTTCCTGTCCAGAGCTCTCATGGAGATTCTACTCAGGCGGCTTCTTTTGGTGAGAGCTAGTTTATGTAACATCAATAGCACCCGATCACACTCCACCCCTGAAAATGTTTCAATCCAAAATTTTAAAGTGTGGGAAAATTTGAAAAAACGTATAAACTGCGCGGTTTAAGTTTTGAGTCTTTAAAACTCACGGTTTTTAAAATTTTCTCGACTTTTCCCACTCTTTAAGGTCTCGGACCAGAAAACTACTGATCTAGGATTCATAACTTTATAAAAATTCAAAAAAAATATTATACCATATGATTTAACATTTAATGATAAATATTAAAAGTCAAATTAACATTTAATGATAGTTATTTGTCTACTGGATTTTTAATGATCAAGATTCTTGCAATATTTTAAGAGAAAATTTTAATTTACGACATCATATTTTTATAAATAAATGTAATTTTTCTCTATTACATAACATTTTATTTTATAAATTATGGACTCACACATTTGCAGCTCATGAGGCCCTTTATGTTAAGAGCTTTAAAAGTCAATCCGCACTTTATAAAATGTTGACTTCTACACCTTAAAATGATTAAATATATGCAAGATGGTGATGACTGACACAAGAAGATTGGCCAGGGGAACGATGGAGTGCTGCTCGTAGAGTCTTGGCAGAAGCTGAAAGTCCGGCAGAAAAACGTCTAAAGTTAGCAGTTCCTGGANTCCGCACTTTATAAAATGTTGACTTCTACACCTTAAAATGATTAAATATATGCAAGATGGTGATGACTGACACAAGAAGATTGGCCAGGGGAACGATGGAGTGCTGCTCGTAGAGTCTTGGCAGAAGCTGAAACTCCAGCAGAAAAACGTCTAAAAATAGCAGTTCCTGGAGGGAATTCACATCCGGAGTTTGTGAATGTGACATCTGGTCCTGATGGTAAGCTAATAAATGTTACTGGGTTTTCCATTCAGGTATTCAATGCTGCAGTTCAGGAATTATCAGACCCGTTTCCGCGGTTTGATTTTCATTTATTTGAAGGCAGCTATAATTCTCTGGTCGAGCAACTCGCTGAAAAGGTACTGATTTCTTGACTACATATGTATCCAGATGAGATAATTCTTTCTCTTTGATTTTTTTTTTTATTTTTAGCATGATGATTGACTTAGTAACCTGCCTTCTCGTAGAAATTTAACGCAGTAGTAGGAGACACGGCTATAATAGCTAATCGCAGCAAATTTGCTGTATTTTCACAACCCTATGCGGAGCCAGGTGTCCAGATGGTTGTATATGTCAAGCCTAGGATTGCAGAGGGAGCTTGGCTGTTCAAGAAACCATTCAGCACTTGGATGTGGGCCGCAACAGGAGCCATTGTTTTGTATAACGGCTTTGTTGTGTGGTTAATTGAGAGGAAACACCATCCTGAATTCACCCGCGGCACTAAATTGAACCAACTTGGCTCAATGATTTCATTATCCTTCACAACTTTGTTCTCACAACATGGTACTATTTACATGGACCATTTCGATCCAACTTAATCAATCCATGAGTTTGCGCATGTGTTTGCGGAAGATAACTTTATTCTTTTCTTGGTTGTATTTATATATAGGAGCAAAATTGCATAGCAATTTGTCGCGGATGACATTGATAGTGTGGCTATTCGTGGCATTAATTATAACCTCCAGTTATACCGCTAGTCTAACATCTTTACTTGCCCATCGACGACTGATTCCGATACCTGATGTTGAGACATTAAAGCGAAATGGGGACAAAGTGGGGTGTGATGGAAACTCCTTTGTGTTGCAGTATCTGGTCACCGTCTTACATTTCGACCCAAAAAACATTGAGCCAATATTTTCAGAAAATCGTTATCGTCAAGCTCTTACGAGTGGAGAAATCGCTGCTGCTTTTCTTGAGGCTCCATATGTTAAATTATTTTTAGCAAAAAATTGTAAAAATTTCACTACAGGACCAACGTACTCTGTTGGGGGCTTTGGATTTGTAAGTAACCTCTCTAAAGATCCTCCTTTTTTATCAAGTTTTTATTATTTTATTTGTTGAGGAGATCAGGATTGCAGATTGCTTCAAATAGTCATATGTTTTATGTTTCAGGCTTTTCCGAAAGATTCTCCCTATCTTCCTGACTTCTCCCAAGCAATTCTTCAATTATCCGAAGAGGGTAAATTGCGAGAATTGGAGGAATCTATGCTCTCCCCCTACAACTGCTCAGCTAAGGAAAATAATGAAGACCTTGACAGTCTCGGACTACGTAGCTTCCAGGGTCTCTTTTTCATTACTGTGGCAACATCAACAATCGCTTTATTTTTCTTCATTTGCCGCCACGTTCACCGGAAGCTTTGGTGTTGTTGGCCGCATATCGTTCAACCAAAACCACCCAACAATCATGTAGATGATATCAACTTGCACAAAGCCCATGCAGATGAACAGTCGTCACCTAGCCAGTCCCGTACACATGAACATTGGCTATCTGCTTGGGAAATGGAAAATCGTGGCCTATGGCCCTGATTGTGAGTACAGTTGTGTACGCCAAAGTGTGCTAGCTTGTGTATGGAAACTTAAGTTAGCGTTTACATTTTCAATTGGAGCAGGAATCTTGAAGAGTGGAAATCGTAGGATTGAGAGTGTGGAGTGAGAGTGAGAGTAGGCTGTTTACTTACATTGGAATGAGAGAATGAAATTGAAACAAGAATCCAATTTATGTGTTTACATTATCTTTGATTGAGAGTAAATAGTTTTAAATTACAATTTTACCCTTATTTAAAAAATTATAATTTGTAATTAAAAATTAATAAAAAAATATATTTAAAAAATAAAATAAATATTTTATTATATTTATAAATTGATAATATTCTTAATTAGGTAAATCATAATTTTTTAATTAATTTTAATTTAAATTATATGAATAAAAATTGTTAATAATAGCAACACAAATGAAATATTATTGTTCATTTGCATTGTTCAGATATGATAAGAAATCCTAATTTGCATTGTTCGGCATCTGCTAAACACACTATTACACTCAAGTTAGCATTTCGTTTATGAAATGCTCCGAATGAGCATTATATTCTTGCTCCTTTGAAGATCCCATTTAGAAACTTTCTTAAGTTCGATGTCAATGAATGAGAGAACTCCCCCTTTTCTATTTTCTATATCTGGACCATAAAACAGATTTTGGAAAATGGATCGTACTGCATGAAAGGGCAAATAACTCAGTAGGTAAACAGAACAACTTAGTTACTCAAAATAGTAGACTTTGAACCACTCTTGCGTTAAGTCTTTTCTGATCCCAAGTGCACGTAGTGGTTTATCATAAGCCGTGCTTTTATAATGTTTTACTTATAAACATAACAAATGAACAGCCGGCGCAGGAAGATGGGAAGATGACGAATTTTAAATATATGATAATGATTTTTGTTGAGTACATACAAGCACCAGGTCGGCCAGGCTACTACTTCCGCCCTAGTACGGCTCACCTCAATCAAATGGTGCAAACGGAGCGTGGAAGCGAATGTGACCCGACCAGAAACGATGGCCCGACCAGGAACGAGAACCCGACCAGAAATATATGCCGAGCTGACACCCGTTTCCGGAAAGAGCGGGAGAGCGATCCCACAGACTCGTGGCGTTTGCGTTTTTCCCGGAACCGTTACGAGGCTTTCAATACTTACAGTTACCCATAATGTCGCAATTAAAGCTCCATAACTGACCACTACTCGAAAAAAGGGGAAAGGAAGACAGAATGGGAACGGAAAATAACGGCTATAAAAGGAGGAAGAACCGTTGAAGAAGGAGAAGAAATTAAGAGAGGGAAAACGCTGCCAAATTGGACCCAGACTTGGGAATTGTGAAACAAAAACCCCCTTCATATATTCAAACTATATTGTTTTCCCGGAACCTTGTGCTAACTTAAGCATCGGAGGGTTTACGCCGGCAAAACCACCGGCGTCTCTGATCTGTTTTTGGTGAACGCAGGTCGAGCAAGAGAACAGTAGCTGACAACTTAACCGTTGGTGGACGAATATCTGGTCGGTCATCAAGCGAACAGATTTCCGCATCAACAATTTTATTAGTTCACTAGTGAAAAAATAGTTTGGTTGACTGCTAAAAAACTGCCAAATCTGGTTTGTTATTTAAATTGAAAGCAAACTCAGATTTTTGGTATTAATTAATTTGATGCCCTAAATAGACGAGGGAGTCATCCAAAATTCCATAAAGAGAGGAAGTTGCAAAAGACGGGATCATCAATTGACGTTTTTTTTCAAGTCACTTATAAAACCAAGCAAATTATATTTTTTGGGAGTGAATTTGAGTTTGAAGATCAACCATCCAGCATGAATTTTTTTTTTTTTGGGAGTGAATTGTTTCAAACTATAGTTTTTACCCTTAATTAAAGAATTATGGTTTTTTAATTATAAAGTGAATAAAAAATAAATAAACTATTTATTTTATTATTAATTTTAATCATATAAGTTAACAATAATTATTAATATTCTTAATTATGTAAATCACAAATTTTTTTATTAATTTTAATTTTAATTATGTAAATTAAAAATTATTGATAAGAGCATCACAAATTAAGCATTGTTATCAATAATATAGTACAAAATTAATATTTTCTTAGAATAAGCTATTTATTATTGTTAATTATTAATATTAATAAATATAATAATATTAAAATTAAATAAATATAATTATTATATTTAAAGAAAATATGATATTATTATTTTTAAATAAATGCAATATTACTTTTTTCAATAAATATAATTAAATATTATATTTAATTATATTTAATAAGCATATAAATACTGAAGTGTGAGGATGTAACTTTAGTAAGTAAACAAACCTTAAATGCAGTTACAATTAGGGTTGGCAAAACCCGGATCCGGATGTAAGTTTCTAAATCCGGATCCGTAAAAATTAAAATTCAATAATTTAATATAATTTAAAATTTCAATAATTTACCTAATAATATCAAATAAAATCTAATCATAATTCAACAATTAATAATTCAACATGAATAACATACAATAATCTCATAAATCTACAAATAAAATAAAATATTTATTTTTTATTTCATTTTTAATATTTATGTTTAATTTAATTTTTAATTTTAAATAGAAATCAATAATTTACCTAATAATATCAAATAAAATCTAATCATAATTCAACAATTAATAATTCAACATGAATAACATACAATAATCTCATAAATCTACAAATAAAATAAAATATTTATTTTTTATTTCATTTTTAATATTTATGTTTAATTTAATTTTTAATTTTAAATAGAAATCAATAATTTACCTAATAATATCAAATAAAATTCAATCATAATCCAACAACTAATAAGTCAACATGAATAATATACAACAACATCATAAATCCATAAATAAAATTTATTTTTTTAATTTTACCTATAATTTTTAATATATATATATATATCATTTAATTTTTAATCTAAAATAAAATTTATCCGGATCCGGGTATCCAATTTTCCGGATGCACTTGCATCCGGATCCGGATCTTTTCGGATGCACTTGCATCCGGATCCGGATCTGGAACCGTCCTGATCTTGATTCAGGATCCTAAATTTTCATATCCGGATCCGCATCCGTATCCGGATGTATTTGACATCCCTAGTTAAAACTCTTGTCAAGAAGCATCATGCCAGCGTGATCGTGGGCTTGGGAACGTGAAGCTGAACCAGCAGCCAGCCTGGGAAACAAATCTCAGGTCTCGATTCTTTCTCTGGCAAATGAAGGTCCATCCCGGGCCTTTCCGCATTGGCCTTTTCTGGTTAATGCAGCTCGCAACCAATTTGCTCAAATGAAAGCTGTGGCAGCAATAATAGGCAGCTGGCAATGGAGAAAAGTTAACATCATCTATGAAGATACCAATTCAGCTGTCAATAGTATCACTCCATATCTCATCGATGCTCTTCAGGAAGTCGAGACAGAGATTAATGCGCTCGTCCACTCACTCCCTTTCCTCAGTACTATTCTTCATCCGAAAAATTGCAGAATCTTAAAAAAGGACAACGCAAAGCATTATACTTCTTCAACATTGGCAAAAAATATTTTGAAGAATGCAATGAAATATTATAATGATGGAAAAGGAATTCGTTTGGATCACCACCATTTCCGTTACAAATGCGATCGACTCTCTTAATGAATCAGTGGTTCACTCAATGCAAGGTGCCTTGGGAATCAAGAGCTAACTCTCATTCTAGGAAACAGTTCAAAGACTTTCGTTCAAGATTCCGAGTTATGTTACATAAACAATATCCGAAGGAAAAATATAGAGAACCAGGGATTTTCGCCTTGCAGGCGTATGATGCTGTGCGGGCTGTAGCTCTTGGCGTGAAAGGTGAATCAGATTGGCAACTCTTTCCAAATTTACCAAATGATGCTCACGTGTTTTCTCTTAGCGGCAAACGTTGCTAAACAGGATCTTGAAAAGTAAATTTGAAGGCTTAAGAGGTGCATTAAATTTTAAATATGGAATGTTGACTCCTGCTCACATTTACCGATAGTTAATGTAACTGGGAAAAGTTATAAAGAAATTGGCTACTGGACAGAAGGGTTAGGATTTTCAGAAAGCATTGCCAAGGGTAGTATCTATAACGAGTCCATAAAAATTCTGGGACAAATTCTTTGGCCAGGAGGTTCCTAGACAGCTCCTAGAGGGTGGGTAGTGGCAACAAATGCAAATCCTCTAAGAGTAGGAGTTCCAATGGGGAATTCGAATGCAGAATTTGTGAATGTGAGATTTCATCCTGGTGCTGAGCCAAATATTACTGGTTTCTCCATTGATGTCCTCAAAGCTATTGCTGATCGTTTACCAACTTGCCTTATGAGTTCATCCCCTTTCAAGGCACCTATGATTCTCTAGTAAATTAGCTTCAACTTGAGGTATTTATATTATACATACACATGTAATCCTATATTTCACTTGTAAATTAGAAATTTGTTTTTGACATTTACTGACTTGGTACTCTGTAATTTCTGAAGAATTTTGATGCAGTTGTTGGAGATACGGCTATAGTGGCCAATCATAGTCGATACGCAGAGTTCTCGCAACCATACGCTGCCCCTGGTGTGCAATTGTTGGTGCCCGTAAAACTTAGGAGACCAGAGAGAGCTTTGTTGCCCAAGAAGCCATTCACGTCTCTCCTGTGGGCTGCAAGAGGTTCCATTGTCTTGTATAATGGTTTTGTAGTTTGGCTGATCGAGCGGAAAAATAATGAACACTTGAGGAAGGGTTCTATATTGAACCAAGCAGGAACCATGGTTTCTTTTGCCTTCACAACACTGTTCTCACTACAAGGTAATTTCTTCTACTTACCATATATCAAGGCATATAATGTTAAAACTTGATTTTGATACCAACATTGGGTCCCTACCTATAAACTTAAACTCACGCCGACGGTCACCTGGATCACTTGAGTGAGTTTGTTAAGACTTAATTCTGTCGTTAAATTTTTGGGTTTATCAGTTTCTTGAACACACATCTAGATTCATGAATTATTGAAAAAACTGAAGATGGATAATTCTGTTCCATTCTCTCCAAGAGAGAAACTGCATAGCAATTTGTCTCGGATGACAATGGTGGTATGGTTATTTGCGGCATTACTAAAGTTATACCGCTAGCTTAACATCCTTGCTCACCATTCGAGCCCGGATCCAGCAACTGTTTTTATATTGAGATGCTAAGGCGGAAAGGAGCCAAAGTTGGGTGTGATGGGAACTCATTCGATGTCAAATATTTAGAGGTCCTAAAGTCCCAGCCTCACAATGTCAACAAAATATTTTCAGAAATTGATTATCCTGAAGCTCTGCTGAGAGGAGATACAGCTGCAGCATTTCATGAAGTGTCAAAATTGGCTGCAGCAACTAGAAGGTTTGAAGAAGTAAAGCAAAATGGTTGGCACATGGCTTTGAAATTCTAGATGCCGTAATGTTTGGTAAAAGAAAAAGAAAAATTCAAAGCTCAAAAAATTCAAAGTTTGAAATTTTTGAGCTATATGGCTTGAAGGCCACGTTTTTTATTTTTGAGGCAAAGTTTTGCCTATAAATACAAGCTCTCAATTTAGAGCTTGTATCCAATTCCATCGAGAGAGAAGCATTGCATTCCTTTAGAGTTGAGAGTATTAAGAGTTTAATAAACTCTTGAGTGATTAGTGGTCTGAGAGTTTGGGTATATTGGGGTTTTGGGTAGCGAGCTAAAATACTACAATACTTGTAACTCCTTTTCACTAGTATAATATTTTTTTTCTGTTTTCGCTAGTGGACGTAGGATAAAAGCTGAACCACGTAATTTCTGGTGTCATATACTGTGCTTGTTCTTTATTTTATTTCAATTTCACTTTAGCTGCGTGTCTGCTTCACCCACAAATTTCCTAATAGTGGTATAAGAGCTATTGGTTGTATTTTTTGGAGTCGGGTACTATTCACGTAAGGGTACTACTCTCATATACGGTACTGATCACGTATACGGTACTGTTCACGTATACGGTACTATTCAAGTAAAACAGTAGGAGCGATCCAAGAATTTTACGGTGCAAAGCAGGGAATAGTGGCGTGAGTAAAACAACTGTGTGGTTTTGTAAATGTCTAGGAAAGTTTTGTCACAAAGGCGATAAGAGCTTAAGGAGTTTGGGTTTTAAGTGGGGATCATTGTGACCCTCCAGTCTTTCCTGGGAACTTTCCTGATGTGCATTCTCACACATACTCATAACTATTCAAGGTGGTATACTAGCTTCTGTGCAGTATTTATCAACAAAATGGCGGCAAAGTATGAAATTGAGAAATTTTAATGAAAATAATTTTTCGTTGTGGAAAATGAAGATGAAAGCTGTATTGAGAAAAAATAATTGCTTGGCAGCAATTGGAGAAAGTTCCATGGAGATAACTGATGACAAGTGGAATGAGATAGATAGCAACGCCATTTCTGATCTACACTTGGCACTTGCAGATGGAATATTATCCAGTGTGGCAGAGAAAAATACAGCGAAGAAAATATGAGATACTCTCACAAAATTGTACGAGGCCAAGTCAATACACAACAAAATCTTCTTGAAGAGGAAACTATATACTCTTCGAATGACGGAATCTACAATGGTGACCGACCACATCAACACCTTGAATACTCTATTTTCACAACTCACAATGTTGGGTTATAATATAGAGGAAAATGAACGTGCAGAGCTTCTACTTCAAAGTCTACCAGATTCGTATGATCAACTCATCATCAACCTGACAAACAACAATCTAGTGGACATTTTACTTTTCGACGATGTTGCAGCCTCCGTATTAAATGAGAAGAGCAGGCGGAAAAATAAGGAAAACAGACAATCAAGTTCGCAGCAAACGGAGGCGCTATCAGTGACGAGAGGGAGATCAACGGAATGTGGCCCTAGTAGGAGTCAAAATCATGGTAGATCAAAATCCATAAGTAAAAAGAATGTTAAGTGCTACAACTGTGGCAAAAAAGGACACATCAAGAAAGAGTGTTGAAGTAATCAGAAGAGAAGAGAGGGCAAAGAATCTGAGTCATCAAATGCTCAAGGGTGTGTAGCAAGTACCTCGGATGGTGGTGAAATTTTATACAGCGAGGCAATAACTGTTTCAAAATGCAGAAAACGACTATCTGATGCCTAGCTTACAGACTCAGGAGCTACCTGGCACATGACCTCTCGGAGAGAATGGTTCCACACATATGAACCTATCTCAGGAAGATCTATATATATGAGAGATGATCATGCCTTGGAGATCTCTGGTATTGGTACTATCAAAATAAAAATATTTGATGGTACAATTTGCACAATTGGGGAGGTACGACATGTCAACGGCCTAAAGAAAAAACTATTGTCTTTGAGACAAATGGATAGTCATGGGTACAAAACTCATGTGGAGAATGGAATTTTGAAGATCGTTACAAGCGCGCTTGTATTGATAAAGGCAGAAAAGATCGGTGCTAATCTATTCATGCTTAAAGGAGAAACACTACAGGAGACTGATGCGTGTGTCGCGTCAAATGGAGAAGAGTCAATGATGATATGGCAACTCAAACTTGGCCACATGTCAGAACAATGTTTGAAGATTCTCTCTGAGCGAAAATTACTTCCAGGACTCAAATCGGTAAGTTTACCATTTTGCGAGCATTGTGTTACAAGTAAGCAGCATAGATTAAAATTCAATAGATCTATTGCTAGAAGTAAATGCATTCTAGACTTGATTTATTCTGATGTTTAGAAATCACCGGATATATCCATGGGAGGTGCAAAGTACATGGTGACTTTCATTGATGATTATTCCAGAAGATGTTGGGTGTATCCAATTAAGAAAAAGTCAGATGTATTTACAGTGTTTAAAGAATACAAAGCACGGGTGTAACTTGAATCTAGTATAAAGATCAAGTGCTTGAGGCAGATAATGGTGGAGAGTATACAGACGGCAAGTTTCTTACTTTCTGTATGCAAGAAGGTATTCAGAGGCAGTTCACAGTGGCATACACTCCTCAATAAAATGGAGTGGTAGAGCGGATGAGTAGAACTCTTACAGAAAGAATAAGAGCTATGTTGAGGACTGCTGGTCTACTCAATTCATTCTGGGCAGAAGCAATCAAAACTGCCTGTTATATAGTAAATCGATCGCCATTTACAGCTATTGGGCTAAAGACACCGATGGAGATGTGGACTGAAAAGCCAGCTGATTATTCTTACCTACATGCATTTGGATGTCCTATGTACGGGATGTAAAATGCCCAAAAAAGAACAAAGCTGGATCCAAAATCTAGAAGATATATCTTCTTGGGGTATGCTGATGGAGTAAAGTGGTATCATTTGTGGGACCCCACTGCCACTGCCCACAAGATCATCATCAACAGAGATGTTATTTTTTATAGAAGATCAACTACAAAGGAAAGATGAAGATAATAGCACTCCAAAAGAAAAGTCAGAGACTATACCGGTATATATGGAAAATAATCCAGAAGTTTCAAATTCTTCTGAAGCAGTACCAGAGCACGAAGAACAAGAACCAATCGAGTCCGAGGCTCCAGAAGTTCATTGGTCAACTCGTGAGAGACGATCGCCAACGTGGCACTCGGAGTATGTCACAAAGATCAACGTTGCATACTGTCTTCTAACAGAGGATTGAGAGCCTTCAACTTTCCATAAATCTTTAAAAAGCTCAGATATTGCTTTGTGGATGACAGCAATGCAGGAAGAAATTGAAGCTTTACACAAGAATAAGACATGAGAACTTGTACCACTACCACACGGAAGAAAAGTCATTGGAAACAAATGGATCTACAAGATCAAGTGTGATGGTAATGACCAAGTGGAGCAGTATCGTGCAAGATTGGTAGTGAAAAGATATGCTCAGAAAGAAGGTATTGACTTCAACGAGATATTTTCTCCGGTGGTTCGACTCACAACAGTCAGAGTAGTCTTGGCGATGTGTGCTATACTTGACTTACATCTTGAGCAATTAGATGTGAAAACTGCATTTCTTCATGGAAAACTTGAAGAAGAAATATATATGCTCCAACTAGAAGGTTTTGCAGAAATAGAAAAGGAGAACTTAGTTTGCAGGTTGAACAAATCTTTATACGGTCTCAAACAGGCACCGAGGTATTGGTATAAGAGATTTGATTCCTTCATCATGAGTCTTGGATACAACAGACTCAGTTCAAACCATTGTGCATATTACAAGATGTTTGAAGAAAATAATTTCATTATTTTGTTGTTATATGTGGATGACATGTTGGTAGCAGGCCCCAACAAAGATCGAATCCAAGAATTAAAGGCACAGTTGGCTAAGGAGTTTGAAATGAAGGACTTGGGACCAGCAAACAAGATTCTAGGAATGCAAATTGATGCAGTGGAAGTTTAATGTTCAAACTATTCCGTTGATTCTAGAGAATACCGGAACAAAAGAACAACTAATTTCACGTTGATTCTAAAGAATACCGCAAACTTAGGGATTAAGACTCGTTGATTCCGCAGAATATCGAGAATTAACTGTTCAAATACTCACAAAGAGATTTGAAAATTGAAATATTATTGAACTCAAAATTCTTGCTTGTAAAAGCTACAAAACACACTTATTTATACTAAGTAAGACTTATCCTAATATGATTAAAACACCTATTTTAATAAGACTTATACCTAAGTTAGGAATATTACCCAAATAAGCAATACCTAAACAATAAGACTCTAAATAGGAAACCAAATTAAACTAGAATACAAATTAATTAAAATATTGTTAAATATTATACATTTAACTCTAATTAGGATTTCTTCAATTTCTTGCTCTGCATCACAAATTCACCGAGACAGAAATAACAGGAAAATTTGGCTTTCAGAGAAGAATTACTTGAAAAAAATCTTGCGGCGCTTCAACATGCAAGATTGTAAGTCAATTTTTACCCCACTTTCTGTTAATTTCAAATTATCCTTAAGTATGTGTCATAGCAATAAAGAAGAAAGGAAAGAGATGTCTCGAGTACCGTATGCATCAGTAGTGAGAAGTTTAATATTCGTTATGATATGTACAAGACCAGACATTGCACAAGCAGTGGGAGCAGTCAATCGATACATGGTGAATCCTGGTAGAGAGCATTGGATAGTTATGAAGAGGATTCTGAGATACATCAGAGGAATCTCAGATGTTGCATTATGTTATGGAAGATCGGAGTTTACTGTCAGGGACTATGTGGATTCAAATTTTGCAGGAGATCTTGATAAAAGAAAATCCACTACTGGCTATGTGTTTACACTTGCTGAAGCAACTGTAAGTTGGGTTTCAAAATTGCAGACCGTTGTGGTTTTATCTACAACAGAAGCAGAATACATGGCAGCTACACAAGCTTGCAAGGAAGCTATTTGGATACAAAGATTATTGGAGGAGCTCGGGCACAAACAACATAAAATTCATGTGTTTTGTGACAGTCAGAGTGTCTTACACATTGCAAGGAATCCAGCTTTTCATTCCAGGACAAAGTACATAGGAGTTCAGTATCACTTCGTTCGAGAAGTAGTAGAAGATGGAAGTATGGATTTACAGAAAATCCATACGAAGGAGAACCTAGCAGATGTTTTGACCAAGCCGATAAATGCTGACAAGTTTATCTGGAGCAGATCCTATTGTGGCCTATCAGAAACGTAAGCAACATGATTATGGCGAAGCAGAAAGGATGGTGTGGAGATTGATTGATT
>MKYO02017956.1:0-14911 GCA_002013955.2 Citrus medica | reverse complement strand
TTTTTGGGCATTTTTCCGCAGGGGGGCTTTGGCGCCCCGACCTTCGGGCGCTAATTTTTGGGCGCGGCTGTGACCGCCGCCTATTTTTGGCACACGGAGGTCCCTCGCAAAGTCTTGCCCCATTCCGAGTCCGGCAGCCGAACTTCGCCAGCCCCACCCTCCAATGCCCACCCATTTTTTGGGCATTTTTCCGCAGGGGGGCTTTGGCGCCCCGACCTTCGGGCGCTAATTTTTGGGCGCGGCTGTGACCGCCGCCTATTTTTGGCACACGGAGGTCCCTCGCAAAGTCTTGCCCCATTCCGAGTCCGGCAGCCGAACTTCGCCAGCCCCACCCTCCAATGCCCACCCATTTTTTGGGCATTTTTCCGCAGGGGGGCTTTGGCGCCCCGACCTTCGGGCGCTAATTTTTGGGCGCGGCTGTGACCGCCGCCTATTTTTGGCACACGGAGGTCCCTCGCAAAGTCTTGCCCCATTCCGAGTCCGGCAGCCGAACTTCGCCAGCCCCACCCTCCAATGCCCACCCATTTTTTGGGCATTTTTCCGCAGGGGGGCTTTGGCGCCCCGACCTTCGGGCGCTAATTTTTGGGCGCGGCTGTGACCGCCGCCTATTTTTGGCACACGGAGGTCCCTCGCAAAGTCTTGCCCCATTCCGAGTCCGGCAGCCGAACTTCGCCAGCCCCACCCTCCAATGCCCACCCATTTTTTGGGCATTTTTCCGCAGGGGGGCTTTGGCGCCCCGACCTTCGGGCGCTAATTTTTGGGCGCGGCTGTGACCGCCGCCTATTTTTGGCACACGGAGGTCCCTCGCAAAGTCTTGCCCCATTCCGAGTCCGGCAGCCGAACTTCGCCAGCCCCACCCTCCAATGCCCACCCATTTTTTGGGCATTTTTCCGCAGGGGGGCTTTGGCGCCCCGACCTTCGGGCGCTAATTTTTGGGCGCGGCTGTGACCGCCGCCTATTTTTGGCACACGGAGGTCCCTCGCAAAGTCTTGCCCCATTCCGAGTCCGGCAGCCGAACTTCGCCAGCCCCACCCTCCAATGCCCACCCATTTTTTGGGCATTTTTCCGCAGGGGGGCTTTGGCGCCCCGACCTTCGGGCGCTAATTTTTGGGCGCGGCTGTGACCGCCGCCTATTTTTGGCACACGGAGGTCCCTCGCAAAGTCTTGCCCCATTCCGAGTCCGGCAGCCGAACTTCGCCAGCCCCACCCTCCAATGCCCACCCATTTTTTGGGCATTTTTCCGCAGGGGGGCTTTGGCGCCCCGACCTTCGGGCGCTAATTTTTGGGCGCGGCTGTGACCGCCGCCTATTTTTGGCACACGGAGGTCCCTCGCAAAGTCTTGCCCCATTCCGAGTCCGGCAGCCGAACTTCGCCAGCCCCACCCTCCAATGCCCACCCATTTTTTGGGCATTTTTCCGCAGGGGGGCTTTGGCGCCCCGACCTTCGGGCGCTAATTTTTGGGCGCGGCTGTGACCGCCGCCTATTTTTGGCACACGGAGGTCCCTCGCAAAGTCTTGCCCCATTCCGAGTCCGGCAGCCGAACTTCGCCAGCCCCACCCTCCAATGCCCACCCATTTTTTGGGCATTTTTCCGCAGGGGGGCTTTGGCGCCCCGACCTTCGGGCGCTAATTTTTGGGCGCGGCTGTGACCGCCGCCTATTTTTGGCACACGGAGGTCCCTCGCAAAGTCTTGCCCCATTCCGAGTCCGGCAGCCGAACTTCGCCAGCCCCACCCTCCAATGCCCACCCATTTTTTGGGCATTTTTCCGCAGGGGGGCTTTGGCGCCCCGACCTTCGGGCGCTAATTTTTGGGCGCGGCTGTGACCGCCGCCTATTTTTGGCACACGGAGGTCCCTCGCAAAGTCTTGCCCCATTCCGAGTCCGGCAGCCGAACTTCGCCAGCCCCACCCTCCAATGCCCACCCATTTTTTGGGCATTTTTCCGCAGGGGGGCTTTGGCGCCCCGACCTTCGGGCGCTAATTTTTGGGCGCGGCTGTGACCGCCGCCTATTTTTGGCACACGGAGGTCCCTCGCAAAGTCTTGCCCCATTCCGAGTCCGGCAGCCGAACTTCGCCAGCCCCACCCTCCAATGCCCACCCATTTTTTGGGCATTTTTCCGCAGGGGGGCTTTGGCGCCCCGACCTTCGGGCGCTAATTTTTGGGCGCGGCTGTGACCGCCGCCTATTTTTGGCACACGGAGGTCCCTCGCAAAGTCTTGCCCCATTCCGAGTCCGGCAGCCGAACTTCGCCAGCCCCACCCTCCAATGCCCACCCATTTTTTGGGCATTTTTCCGCAGGGGGGCTTTGGCGCCCCGACCTTCGGGCGCTAATTTTTGGGCGCGGCTGTGACCGCCGCCTATTTTTGGCACACGGAGGTCCCTCGCAAAGTCTTGCCCCATTCCGAGTCCGGCAGCCGAACTTCGCCAGCCCCACCCTCCAATGCCCACCCATTTTTTGGGCATTTTTCCGCAGGGGGGCTTTGGCGCCCCGACCTTCGGGCGCTAATTTTTGGGCGCGGCTGTGACCGCCGCCTATTTTTGGCACACGGAGGTCCCTCGCAAAGTCTTGCCCCATTCCGAGTCCGGCAGCCGAACTTCGCCAGCCCCACCCTCCAATGCCCACCCATTTTTTGGGCATTTTTCCGCAGGGGGGCTTTGGCGCCCCGACCTTCGGGCGCTAATTTTTGGGCGCGGCTGTGACCGCCGCCTATTTTTGGCACACGGAGGTCCCTCGCAAAGTCTTGCCCCATTCCGAGTCCGGCAGCCGAACTTCGCCAGCCCCACCCTCCAATGCCCACCCATTTTTTGGGCATTTTTCCGCAGGGGGGCTTTGGCGCCCCGACCTTCGGGCGCTAATTTTTGGGCGCGGCTGTGACCGCCGCCTATTTTTGGCACACGGAGGTCCCTCGCAAAGTCTTGCCCCATTCCGAGTCCGGCAGCCGAACTTCGCCAGCCCCACCCTCCAATGCCCACCCATTTTTTGGGCATTTTTCCGCAGGGGGGCTTTGGCGCCCCGACCTTCGGGCGCTAATTTTTGGGCGCGGCTGTGACCGCCGCCTATTTTTGGCACACGGAGGTCCCTCGCAAAGTCTTGCCCCATTCCGAGTCCGGCAGCCGAACTTCGCCAGCCCCACCCTCCAATGCCCACCCATTTTTTGGGCATTTTTCCGCAGGGGGGCTTTGGCGCCCCGACCTTCGGGCGCTAATTTTTGGGCGCGGCTGTGACCGCCGCCTATTTTTGGCACACGGAGGTCCCTCGCAAAGTCTTGCCCCATTCCGAGTCCGGCAGCCGAACTTCGCCAGCCCCACCCTCCAATGCCCACCCATTTTTTGGGCATTTTTCCGCAGGGGGGCTTTGGCGCCCCGACCTTCGGGCGCTAATTTTTGGGCGCGGCTGTGACCGCCGCCTATTTTTGGCACACGGAGGTCCCTCGCAAAGTCTTGCCCCATTCCGAGTCCGGCAGCCGAACTTCGCCAGCCCCACCCTCCAATGCCCACCCATTTTTTGGGCATTTTTCCGCAGGGGGGCTTTGGCGCCCCGACCTTCGGGCGCTAATTTTTGGGCGCGGCTGTGACCGCCGCCTATTTTTGGCACACGGAGGTCCCTCGCAAAGTCTTGCCCCATTCCGAGTCCGGCAGCCGAACTTCGCCAGCCCCACCCTCCAATGCCCACCCATTTTTTGGGCATTTTTCCGCAGGGGGGCTTTGGCGCCCCGACCTTCGGGCGCTAATTTTTGGGCGCGGCTGTGACCGCCGCCTATTTTTGGCACACGGAGGTCCCTCGCAAAGTCTTGCCCCATTCCGAGTCCGGCAGCCGAACTTCGCCAGCCCCACCCTCCAATGCCCACCCATTTTTTGGGCATTTTTCCGCAGGGGGGCTTTGGCGCCCCGACCTTCGGGCGCTAATTTTTGGGCGCGGCTGTGACCGCCGCCTATTTTTGGCACACGGAGGTCCCTCGCAAAGTCTTGCCCCATTCCGAGTCCGGCAGCCGAACTTCGCCAGCCCCACCCTCCAATGCCCACCCATTTTTTGGGCATTTTTCCGCAGGGGGGCTTTGGCGCCCCGACCTTCGGGCGCTAATTTTTGGGCGCGGCTGTGACCGCCGCCTATTTTTGGCACACGGAGGTCCCTCGCAAAGTCTTGCCCCATTCCGAGTCCGGCAGCCGAACTTCGCCAGCCCCACCCTCCAATGCCCACCCATTTTTTGGGCATTTTTCCGCAGGGGGGCTTTGGCGCCCCGACCTTCGGGCGCTAATTTTTGGGCGCGGCTGTGACCGCCGCCTATTTTTGGCACACGGAGGTCCCTCGCAAAGTCTTGCCCCATTCCGAGTCCGGCAGCCGAACTTCGCCAGCCCCACCCTCCAATGCCCACCCATTTTTTGGGCATTTTTCCGCAGGGGGGCTTTGGCGCCCCGACCTTCGGGCGCTAATTTTTGGGCGCGGCTGTGACCGCCGCCTATTTTTGGCACACGGAGGTCCCTCGCAAAGTCTTGCCCCATTCCGAGTCCGGCAGCCGAACTTCGCCAGCCCCACCCTCCAATGCCCACCCATTTTTTGGGCATTTTTCCGCAGGGGGGCTTTGGCGCCCCGACCTTCGGGCGCTAATTTTTGGGCGCGGCTGTGACCGCCGCCTATTTTTGGCACACGGAGGTCCCTCGCAAAGTCTTGCCCCATTCCGAGTCCGGCAGCCGAACTTCGCCAGCCCCACCCTCCAATGCCCACCCATTTTTTGGGCATTTTTCCGCAGGGGGGCTTTGGCGCCCCGACCTTCGGGCGCTAATTTTTGGGCGCGGCTGTGACCGCCGCCTATTTTTGGCACACGGAGGTCCCTCGCAAAGTCTTGCCCCATTCCGAGTCCGGCAGCCGAACTTCGCCAGCCCCACCCTCCAATGCCCACCCATTTTTTGGGCATTTTTCCGCAGGGGGGCTTTGGCGCCCCGACCTTCGGGCGCTAATTTTTGGGCGCGGCTGTGACCGCCGCCTATTTTTGGCACACGGAGGTCCCTCGCAAAGTCTTGCCCCATTCCGAGTCCGGCAGCCGAACTTCGCCAGCCCCACCCTCCAATGCCCACCCATTTTTTGGGCATTTTTCCGCAGGGGGGCTTTGGCGCCCCGACCTTCGGGCGCTAATTTTTGGGCGCGGCTGTGACCGCCGCCTATTTTTGGCACACGGAGGTCCCTCGCAAAGTCTTGCCCCATTCCGAGTCCGGCAGCCGAACTTCGCCAGCCCCACCCTCCAATGCCCACCCATTTTTTGGGCATTTTTCCGCAGGGGGGCTTTGGCGCCCCGACCTTCGGGCGCTAATTTTTGGGCGCGGCTGTGACCGCCGCCTATTTTTGGCACACGGAGGTCCCTCGCAAAGTCTTGCCCCATTCCGAGTCCGGCAGCCGAACTTCGCCAGCCCCACCCTCCAATGCCCACCCATTTTTTGGGCATTTTTCCGCAGGGGGGCTTTGGCGCCCCGACCTTCGGGCGCTAATTTTTGGGCGCGGCTGTGACCGCCGCCTATTTTTGGCACACGGAGGTCCCTCGCAAAGTCTTGCCCCATTCCGAGTCCGGCAGCCGAACTTCGCCAGCCCCACCCTCCAATGCCCACCCATTTTTTGGGCATTTTTCCGCAGGGGGGCTTTGGCGCCCCGACCTTCGGGCGCTAATTTTTGGGCGCGGCTGTGACCGCCGCCTATTTTTGGCACACGGAGGTCCCTCGCAAAGTCTTGCCCCATTCCGAGTCCGGCAGCCGAACTTCGCCAGCCCCACCCTCCAATGCCCACCCATTTTTTGGGCATTTTTCCGCAGGGGGGCTTTGGCGCCCCGACCTTCGGGCGCTAATTTTTGGGCGCGGCTGTGACCGCCGCCTATTTTTGGCACACGGAGGTCCCTCGCAAAGTCTTGCCCCATTCCGAGTCCGGCAGCCGAACTTCGCCAGCCCCACCCTCCAATGCCCACCCATTTTTTGGGCATTTTTCCGCAGGGGGGCTTTGGCGCCCCGACCTTCGGGCGCTAATTTTTGGGCGCGGCTGTGACCGCCGCCTATTTTTGGCACACGGAGGTCCCTCGCAAAGTCTTGCCCCATTCCGAGTCCGGCAGCCGAACTTCGCCAGCCCCACCCTCCAATGCCCACCCATTTTTTGGGCATTTTTCCGCAGGGGGGCTTTGGCGCCCCGACCTTCGGGCGCTAATTTTTGGGCGCGGCTGTGACCGCCGCCTATTTTTGGCACACGGAGGTCCCTCGCAAAGTCTTGCCCCATTCCGAGTCCGGCAGCCGAACTTCGCCAGCCCCACCCTCCAATGCCCACCCATTTTTTGGGCATTTTTCCGCAGGGGGGCTTTGGCGCCCCGACCTTCGGGCGCTAATTTTTGGGCGCGGCTGTGACCGCCGCCTATTTTTGGCACACGGAGGTCCCTCGCAAAGTCTTGCCCCATTCCGAGTCCGGCAGCCGAACTTCGCCAGCCCCACCCTCCAATGCCCACCCATTTTTTGGGCATTTTTCCGCAGGGGGGCTTTGGCGCCCCGACCTTCGGGCGCTAATTTTTGGGCGCGGCTGTGACCGCCGCCTATTTTTGGCACACGGAGGTCCCTCGCAAAGTCTTGCCCCATTCCGAGTCCGGCAGCCGAACTTCGCCAGCCCCACCCTCCAATGCCCACCCATTTTTTGGGCATTTTTCCGCAGGGGGGCTTTGGCGCCCCGACCTTCGGGCGCTAATTTTTGGGCGCGGCTGTGACCGCCGCCTATTTTTGGCACACGGAGGTCCCTCGCAAAGTCTTGCCCCATTCCGAGTCCGGCAGCCGAACTTCGCCAGCCCCACCCTCCAATGCCCACCCATTTTTTGGGCATTTTTCCGCAGGGGGGCTTTGGCGCCCCGACCTTCGGGCGCTAATTTTTGGGCGCGGCTGTGACCGCCGCCTATTTTTGGCACACGGAGGTCCCTCGCAAAGTCTTGCCCCATTCCGAGTCCGGCAGCCGAACTTCGCCAGCCCCACCCTCCAATGCCCACCCATTTTTTGGGCATTTTTCCGCAGGGGGGCTTTGGCGCCCCGACCTTCGGGCGCTAATTTTTGGGCGCGGCTGTGACCGCCGCCTATTTTTGGCACACGGAGGTCCCTCGCAAAGTCTTGCCCCATTCCGAGTCCGGCAGCCGAACTTCGCCAGCCCCACCCTCCAATGCCCACCCATTTTTTGGGCATTTTTCCGCAGGGGGGCTTTGGCGCCCCGACCTTCGGGCGCTAATTTTTGGGCGCGGCTGTGACCGCCGCCTATTTTTGGCACACGGAGGTCCCTCGCAAAGTCTTGCCCCATTCCGAGTCCGGCAGCCGAACTTCGCCAGCCCCACCCTCCAATGCCCACCCATTTTTTGGGCATTTTTCCGCAGGGGGGCTTTGGCGCCCCGACCTTCGGGCGCTAATTTTTGGGCGCGGCTGTGACCGCCGCCTATTTTTGGCACACGGAGGTCCCTCGCAAAGTCTTGCCCCATTCCGAGTCCGGCAGCCGAACTTCGCCAGCCCCACCCTCCAATGCCCACCCATTTTTTGGGCATTTTTCCGCAGGGGGGCTTTGGCGCCCCGACCTTCGGGCGCTAATTTTTGGGCGCGGCTGTGACCGCCGCCTATTTTTGGCACACGGAGGTCCCTCGCAAAGTCTTGCCCCATTCCGAGTCCGGCAGCCGAACTTCGCCAGCCCCACCCTCCAATGCCCACCCATTTTTTGGGCATTTTTCCGCAGGGGGGCTTTGGCGCCCCGACCTTCGGGCGCTAATTTTTGGGCGCGGCTGTGACCGCCGCCTATTTTTGGCACACGGAGGTCCCTCGCAAAGTCTTGCCCCATTCCGAGTCCGGCAGCCGAACTTCGCCAGCCCCACCCTCCAATGCCCACCCATTTTTTGGGCATTTTTCCGCAGGGGGGCTTTGGCGCCCCGACCTTCGGGCGCTAATTTTTGGGCGCGGCTGTGACCGCCGCCTATTTTTGGCACACGGAGGTCCCTCGCAAAGTCTTGCCCCATTCCGAGTCCGGCAGCCGAACTTCGCCAGCCCCACCCTCCAATGCCCACCCATTTTTTGGGCATTTTTCCGCAGGGGGGCTTTGGCGCCCCGACCTTCGGGCGCTAATTTTTGGGCGCGGCTGTGACCGCCGCCTATTTTTGGCACACGGAGGTCCCTCGCAAAGTCTTGCCCCATTCCGAGTCCGGCAGCCGAACTTCGCCAGCCCCACCCTCCAATGCCCACCCATTTTTTGGGCATTTTTCCGCAGGGGGGC
The DNA here is from genome assembly GCA_002013955.2 of Citrus medica. Taxonomy (NCBI): domain Eukaryota; kingdom Viridiplantae; phylum Streptophyta; class Magnoliopsida; order Sapindales; family Rutaceae; genus Citrus; species Citrus medica. The sequence continues at coordinate 6,659 of MKYO02017956.1, read as the reverse complement.
TTTGGCGCCCCGACCTTCGGGCGCTAATTTTTGGGCGCGGCTGTGACCGCCGCCTATTTTTGGCACACGGAGGTCCCTCGCAAAGTCTTGCCCCATTCCGAGTCCGGCAGCCGAACTTCGCCAGCCCCACCCTCCAATGCCCACCCATTTTTTGGGCATTTTTCCGCAGGGGGGCTTTGGCGCCCCGACCTTCGGGCGCTAATTTTTGGGCGCGGCTGTGACCGCCGCCTATTTTTGGCACACGGAGGTCCCTCGCAAAGTCTTGCCCCATTCCGAGTCCGGCAGCCGAACTTCGCCAGCCCCACCCTCCAATGCCCACCCATTTTTTGGGCATTTTTCCGCAGGGGGGCTTTGGCGCCCCGACCTTCGGGCGCTAATTTTTGGGCGCGGCTGTGACCGCCGCCTATTTTTGGCACACGGAGGTCCCTCGCAAAGTCTTGCCCCATTCCGAGTCCGGCAGCCGAACTTCGCCAGCCCCACCCTCCAATGCCCACCCATTTTTTGGGCATTTTTCCGCAGGGGGGCTTTGGCGCCCCGACCTTCGGGCGCTAATTTTTGGGCGCGGCTGTGACCGCCGCCTATTTTTGGCACACGGAGGTCCCTCGCAAAGTCTTGCCCCATTCCGAGTCCGGCAGCCGAACTTCGCCAGCCCCACCCTCCAATGCCCACCCATTTTTTGGGCATTTTTCCGCAGGGGGGCTTTGGCGCCCCGACCTTCGGGCGCTAATTTTTGGGCGCGGCTGTGACCGCCGCCTATTTTTGGCACACGGAGGTCCCTCGCAAAGTCTTGCCCCATTCCGAGTCCGGCAGCCGAACTTCGCCAGCCCCACCCTCCAATGCCCACCCATTTTTTGGGCATTTTTCCGCAGGGGGGCTTTGGCGCCCCGACCTTCGGGCGCTAATTTTTGGGCGCGGCTGTGACCGCCGCCTATTTTTGGCACACGGAGGTCCCTCGCAAAGTCTTGCCCCATTCCGAGTCCGGCAGCCGAACTTCGCCAGCCCCACCCTCCAATGCCCACCCATTTTTTGGGCATTTTTCCGCAGGGGGGCTTTGGCGCCCCGACCTTCGGGCGCTAATTTTTGGGCGCGGCTGTGACCGCCGCCTATTTTTGGCACACGGAGGTCCCTCGCAAAGTCTTGCCCCATTCCGAGTCCGGCAGCCGAACTTCGCCAGCCCCACCCTCCAATGCCCACCCATTTTTTGGGCATTTTTCCGCAGGGGGGCTTTGGCGCCCCGACCTTCGGGCGCTAATTTTTGGGCGCGGCTGTGACCGCCGCCTATTTTTGGCACACGGAGGTCCCTCGCAAAGTCTTGCCCCATTCCGAGTCCGGCAGCCGAACTTCGCCAGCCCCACCCTCCAATGCCCACCCATTTTTTGGGCATTTTTCCGCAGGGGGGCTTTGGCGCCCCGACCTTCGGGCGCTAATTTTTGGGCGCGGCTGTGACCGCCGCCTATTTTTGGCACACGGAGGTCCCTCGCAAAGTCTTGCCCCATTCCGAGTCCGGCAGCCGAACTTCGCCAGCCCCACCCTCCAATGCCCACCCATTTTTTGGGCATTTTTCCGCAGGGGGGCTTTGGCGCCCCGACCTTCGGGCGCTAATTTTTGGGCGCGGCTGTGACCGCCGCCTATTTTTGGCACACGGAGGTCCCTCGCAAAGTCTTGCCCCATTCCGAGTCCGGCAGCCGAACTTCGCCAGCCCCACCCTCCAATGCCCACCCATTTTTTGGGCATTTTTCCGCAGGGGGGCTTTGGCGCCCCGACCTTCGGGCGCTAATTTTTGGGCGCGGCTGTGACCGCCGCCTATTTTTGGCACACGGAGGTCCCTCGCAAAGTCTTGCCCCATTCCGAGTCCGGCAGCCGAACTTCGCCAGCCCCACCCTCCAATGCCCACCCATTTTTTGGGCATTTTTCCGCAGGGGGGCTTTGGCGCCCCGACCTTCGGGCGCTAATTTTTGGGCGCGGCTGTGACCGCCGCCTATTTTTGGCACACGGAGGTCCCTCGCAAAGTCTTGCCCCATTCCGAGTCCGGCAGCCGAACTTCGCCAGCCCCACCCTCCAATGCCCACCCATTTTTTGGGCATTTTTCCGCAGGGGGGCTTTGGCGCCCCGACCTTCGGGCGCTAATTTTTGGGCGCGGCTGTGACCGCCGCCTATTTTTGGCACACGGAGGTCCCTCGCAAAGTCTTGCCCCATTCCGAGTCCGGCAGCCGAACTTCGCCAGCCCCACCCTCCAATGCCCACCCATTTTTTGGGCATTTTTCCGCAGGGGGGCTTTGGCGCCCCGACCTTCGGGCGCTAATTTTTGGGCGCGGCTGTGACCGCCGCCTATTTTTGGCACACGGAGGTCCCTCGCAAAGTCTTGCCCCATTCCGAGTCCGGCAGCCGAACTTCGCCAGCCCCACCCTCCAATGCCCACCCATTTTTTGGGCATTTTTCCGCAGGGGGGCTTTGGCGCCCCGACCTTCGGGCGCTAATTTTTGGGCGCGGCTGTGACCGCCGCCTATTTTTGGCACACGGAGGTCCCTCGCAAAGTCTTGCCCCATTCCGAGTCCGGCAGCCGAACTTCGCCAGCCCCACCCTCCAATGCCCACCCATTTTTTGGGCATTTTTCCGCAGGGGGGCTTTGGCGCCCCGACCTTCGGGCGCTAATTTTTGGGCGCGGCTGTGACCGCCGCCTATTTTTGGCACACGGAGGTCCCTCGCAAAGTCTTGCCCCATTCCGAGTCCGGCAGCCGAACTTCGCCAGCCCCACCCTCCAATGCCCACCCATTTTTTGGGCATTTTTCCGCAGGGGGGCTTTGGCGCCCCGACCTTCGGGCGCTAATTTTTGGGCGCGGCTGTGACCGCCGCCTATTTTTGGCACACGGAGGTCCCTCGCAAAGTCTTGCCCCATTCCGAGTCCGGCAGCCGAACTTCGCCAGCCCCACCCTCCAATGCCCACCCATTTTTTGGGCATTTTTCCGCAGGGGGGCTTTGGCGCCCCGACCTTCGGGCGCTAATTTTTGGGCGCGGCTGTGACCGCCGCCTATTTTTGGCACACGGAGGTCCCTCGCAAAGTCTTGCCCCATTCCGAGTCCGGCAGCCGAACTTCGCCAGCCCCACCCTCCAATGCCCACCCATTTTTTGGGCATTTTTCCGCAGGGGGGCTTTGGCGCCCCGACCTTCGGGCGCTAATTTTTGGGCGCGGCTGTGACCGCCGCCTATTTTTGGCACACGGAGGTCCCTCGCAAAGTCTTGCCCCATTCCGAGTCCGGCAGCCGAACTTCGCCAGCCCCACCCTCCAATGCCCACCCATTTTTTGGGCATTTTTCCGCAGGGGGGCTTTGGCGCCCCGACCTTCGGGCGCTAATTTTTGGGCGCGGCTGTGACCGCCGCCTATTTTTGGCACACGGAGGTCCCTCGCAAAGTCTTGCCCCATTCCGAGTCCGGCAGCCGAACTTCGCCAGCCCCACCCTCCAATGCCCACCCATTTTTTGGGCATTTTTCCGCAGGGGGGCTTTGGCGCCCCGACCTTCGGGCGCTAATTTTTGGGCGCGGCTGTGACCGCCGCCTATTTTTGGCACACGGAGGTCCCTCGCAAAGTCTTGCCCCATTCCGAGTCCGGCAGCCGAACTTCGCCAGCCCCACCCTCCAATGCCCACCCATTTTTTGGGCATTTTTCCGCAGGGGGGCTTTGGCGCCCCGACCTTCGGGCGCTAATTTTTGGGCGCGGCTGTGACCGCCGCCTATTTTTGGCACACGGAGGTCCCTCGCAAAGTCTTGCCCCATTCCGAGTCCGGCAGCCGAACTTCGCCAGCCCCACCCTCCAATGCCCACCCATTTTTTGGGCATTTTTCCGCAGGGGGGCTTTGGCGCCCCGACCTTCGGGCGCTAATTTTTGGGCGCGGCTGTGACCGCCGCCTATTTTTGGCACACGGAGGTCCCTCGCAAAGTCTTGCCCCATTCCGAGTCCGGCAGCCGAACTTCGCCAGCCCCACCCTCCAATGCCCACCCATTTTTTGGGCATTTTTCCGCAGGGGGGCTTTGGCGCCCCGACCTTCGGGCGCTAATTTTTGGGCGCGGCTGTGACCGCCGCCTATTTTTGGCACACGGAGGTCCCTCGCAAAGTCTTGCCCCATTCCGAGTCCGGCAGCCGAACTTCGCCAGCCCCACCCTCCAATGCCCACCCATTTTTTGGGCATTTTTCCGCAGGGGGGCTTTGGCGCCCCGACCTTCGGGCGCTAATTTTTGGGCGCGGCTGTGACCGCCGCCTATTTTTGGCACACGGAGGTCCCTCGCAAAGTCTTGCCCCATTCCGAGTCCGGCAGCCGAACTTCGCCAGCCCCACCCTCCAATGCCCACCCATTTTTTGGGCATTTTTCCGCAGGGGGGCTTTGGCGCCCCGACCTTCGGGCGCTAATTTTTGGGCGCGGCTGTGACCGCCGCCTATTTTTGGCACACGGAGGTCCCTCGCAAAGTCTTGCCCCATTCCGAGTCCGGCAGCCGAACTTCGCCAGCCCCACCCTCCAATGCCCACCCATTTTTTGGGCATTTTTCCGCAGGGGGGCTTTGGCGCCCCGACCTTCGGGCGCTAATTTTTGGGCGCGGCTGTGACCGCCGCCTATTTTTGGCACACGGAGGTCCCTCGCAAAGTCTTGCCCCATTCCGAGTCCGGCAGCCGAACTTCGCCAGCCCCACCCTCCAATGCCCACCCATTTTTTGGGCATTTTTCCGCAGGGGGGCTTTGGCGCCCCGACCTTCGGGCGCTAATTTTTGGGCGCGGCTGTGACCGCCGCCTATTTTTGGCACACGGAGGTCCCTCGCAAAGTCTTGCCCCATTCCGAGTCCGGCAGCCGAACTTCGCCAGCCCCACCCTCCAATGCCCACCCATTTTTTGGGCATTTTTCCGCAGGGGGGCTTTGGCGCCCCGACCTTCGGGCGCTAATTTTTGGGCGCGGCTGTGACCGCCGCCTATTTTTGGCACACGGAGGTCCCTCGCAAAGTCTTGCCCCATTCCGAGTCCGGCAGCCGAACTTCGCCAGCCCCACCCTCCAATGCCCACCCATTTTTTGGGCATTTTTCCGCAGGGGGGCTTTGGCGCCCCGACCTTCGGGCGCTAATTTTTGGGCGCGGCTGTGACCGCCGCCTATTTTTGGCACACGGAGGTCCCTCGCAAAGTCTTGCCCCATTCCGAGTCCGGCAGCCGAACTTCGCCAGCCCCACCCTCCAATGCCCACCCATTTTTTGGGCATTTTTCCGCAGGGGGGCTTTGGCGCCCCGACCTTCGGGCGCTAATTTTTGGGCGCGGCTGTGACCGCCGCCTATTTTTGGCACACGGAGGTCCCTCGCAAAGTCTTGCCCCATTCCGAGTCCGGCAGCCGAACTTCGCCAGCCCCACCCTCCAATGCCCACCCATTTTTTGGGCATTTTTCCGCAGGGGGGCTTTGGCGCCCCGACCTTCGGGCGCTAATTTTTGGGCGCGGCTGTGACCGCCGCCTATTTTTGGCACACGGAGGTCCCTCGCAAAGTCTTGCCCCATTCCGAGTCCGGCAGCCGAACTTCGCCAGCCCCACCCTCCAATGCCCACCCATTTTTTGGGCATTTTTCCGCAGGGGGGCTTTGGCGCCCCGACCTTCGGGCGCTAATTTTTGGGCGCGGCTGTGACCGCCGCCTATTTTTGGCACACGGAGGTCCCTCGCAAAGTCTTGCCCCATTCCGAGTCCGGCAGCCGAACTTCGCCAGCCCCACCCTCCAATGCCCACCCATTTTTTGGGCATTTTTCCGCAGGGGGGCTTTGGCGCCCCGACCTTCGGGCGCTAATTTTTGGGCGCGGCTGTGACCGCCGCCTATTTTTGGCACACGGAGGTCCCTCGCAAAGTCTTGCCCCATTCCGAGTCCGGCAGCCGAACTTCGCCAGCCCCACCCTCCAATGCCCACCCATTTTTTGGGCATTTTTCCGCAGGGGGGCTTTGGCGCCCCGACCTTCGGGCGCTAATTTTTGGGCGCGGCTGTGACCGCCGCCTATTTTTGGCACACGGAGGTCCCTCGCAAAGTCTTGCCCCATTCCGAGTCCGGCAGCCGAACTTCGCCAGCCCCACCCTCCAATGCCCACCCATTTTTTGGGCATTTTTCCGCAGGGGGGCTTTGGCGCCCCGACCTTCGGGCGCTAATTTTTGGGCGCGGCTGTGACCGCCGCCTATTTTTGGCACACGGAGGTCCCTCGCAAAGTCTTGCCCCATTCCGAGTCCGGCAGCCGAACTTCGCCAGCCCCACCCTCCAATGCCCACCCATTTTTTGGGCATTTTTCCGCAGGGGGGCTTTGGCGCCCCGACCTTCGGGCGCTAATTTTTGGGCGCGGCTGTGACCGCCGCCTATTTTTGGCACACGGAGGTCCCTCGCAAAGTCTTGCCCCATTCCGAGTCCGGCAGCCGAACTTCGCCAGCCCCACCCTCCAATGCCCACCCATTTTTTGGGCATTTTTCCGCAGGGGGGCTTTGGCGCCCCGACCTTCGGGCGCTAATTTTTGGGCGCGGCTGTGACCGCCGCCTATTTTTGGCACACGGAGGTCCCTCGCAAAGTCTTGCCCCATTCCGAGTCCGGCAGCCGAACTTCGCCAGCCCCACCCTCCAATGCCCACCCATTTTTTGGGCATTTTTCCGCAGGGGGGCTTTGGCGCC
>MKYO02017900.1:336433-420932 GCA_002013955.2 Citrus medica | reverse complement strand
GGCCAAGAGATATTTAATTCAACCAATGAATTAACGCCACATCAGTTTGTGCAAAATAAGGTTGTACAAGAGTTTGTGACTATATCATTACTCTTAACTTTTATGTGCATGATGAACTGCCTTTAAGTGTGTACATTATTGTCCCATTATCATTGCTTCTTTATTCTGTAGTGAGGTGATTCCTGAAGTGCTATTCAATATCTCTGTCAGTATCCTTTAAAAGAATATACAATGTTATGGACACCACTATTTTTCTAAACGTTGACTGGTTAAGTTGTTTCTAATAAATCCTTTTATTTTCTGATAAATTTAAGTGATGTATGTTGACTAAGTCTACTTAAATTGATTTGTTATTTGTAGGAAAACACTGAGTGGAGTGAGTGGCAAGTTAATGTCTTGCAAGAGCGTAATGCAGTAGAAAATGTTTACCGATGGGCTTGCGGGTATGTTCCTGCGTCATTACTGCTATGATCTTGCTTCATTTCTGCTGTGCATTCACATAAGTAGATAATGTGGATTAGATCGTCATTATGTGGAGAAAATGTTTTGTGCACTCCAGATGCATAGATGTATTTGTGCTCAAGTTGATGGGCTGTCTTTCTGTATCATATAATCATATTGCAATGTAGTACCTAATTTTCATCTCCGTTTCAAGGTGGGTGTTTTCATATGTTCTGTTGTTAGTGATCTTAGTCTGTTAACACAGTAGAATAGCAGTTATAATTGTTTTAAGTTATTTAAAGGTATTTAACACAGTAGAATAGATAAGGGATAGTCAATGAAACCTAACACAGGTTTTCCTTATATTTCTTTCTATAACTATTAGATTAAATAGTTTCCCAATTCTTATAATATGCAGCCGCCCAACAGCATTGCAAGATAGGACAAAGGATAGTGATGATGATGACCTTCATGACAGAGATTATGATGTTGCAGCTCTTGCAAATAACTTAAGTCAGGCTTTTAGATACAAAATATATGGGAATGAGGATGCTGAAGAGGTATACCAGGGATCCATATACCACTCTGCTCTCTCACGCTTATTTTAACTTTAGTTGCTGACTTGTGCTCGTATAATTCTTGTTGCAGGATCATGGAGCTCTTGATCGGGATGATGAGGTACTAATTTTAGTTTTTACCTTCATAGCAATTAATGATAAGGTTGTTGGTGGGTGTTCAGAGTTAGATTAAGATGAGTAAGATCTGAGGTAGATGTAAAATTACAGATAAACTGGAAATTCTTTTTAATTGTCTTCTGAGATATTATTTGATATTAAATTGCTTCATAATATGCAGGATGTCTACTTTGATGATGAATCTGCTGAAGTTGTAATATCGTCCCTGAGGCTTGGTGATGATCAAGGGAGGTAAGTTTCAAAACACTATTATGCTTTCCTGTTGAAATTTTGGACATGAACAGTGTCACAATTTGAGTTATTGGAATGGACATAAAAAAATAGATTGGTATCTTCATTTTTATGCATTGTTATGCCTTATTTGATTCTTCAATAAATAAATGCACTGTAGAGTGGTATCTTTGTTAACTATTGGTCTCCATGATGGAACCTGAAAAAAGACACTGTAGAGAGGCAGTTAACTGCTTGTTGTGTGTAATCTGGACCCTTATCATTTAAAAGCATAAAACTCCTTACTTTCAGACACCAAAATGTTTAATTCCAAATAACATGCAAGTATGCAACAAATAGGAATACATGACTTTCAGCCCCAAAAACAAAGCCCAGTCAATGGAGTATATGTTGGTTTTTTTTTTTTTTTTGTTGGTTCTTGGAGTCACAAGCCATATCTAATTAGCTAAAAGGAATGGACTCGTAAGAATATAATTAATCTTTCTGAAAATTTGGAGACTTGAGCCAAAGCTCATAGCAGAATTTTCATGATGGAAGGTCAAAATTAGGTGCATTTAAATCTGTCAGTTCTAGTCTGGAAAAAAATTCAAATTGGTGATGGGGATATTTATTTCCTTTGTTTAATTAGTCATGTTACAAGGGTGATCATAAAATTTTAATGTTATTCTTGTTGCAGCAGTCTATTCACAAATTCCAACTGGTTTGCCTTCCAAGATGACAGAATTGGTAATGCACCTGTGAGTACATCACCCTCTGAGATGATGGATGAGGTAAACTTGAATGGAACTGCAAATGGTGGTAACAGCAGTAGTGATGATGAAGTGGTGGTTGGAGAGGATGATGAGTTAACTGAAAGCAAAGATTCTGTCAATGGCACATCAACTTCAGACGCAAACTATTTCAACACATTGCCTGGGAGTGGTTCCTTAAACACTGGAGACTTGAACTCACAATGTGAGAATGCAAATGCTTCTCAGGATTTGGGTTTCTTCAGGTTTGACACTCCGGACAACATAGACTTGTTCGCTGGTAGGCCTTTACCGGATTGGGAGGGATGGGGAGGATCATCGGATATGCAAGTCAGTGGATCAAGTCTGAATCCATTTATTGATCATGATATTTCGGATGTTAATCCTGCCAGTCATAATGAGGCAGTGACTTCTGATGGTAGTTCACCGTCAAGTGTAGAATCCACACTTCCAAATGGTTCCTCAACATCCATGGATTCTAGTGATGGAACAGTGGGCACTGATGGGAGTCAGAGATGTGCTTCAGTGCCGTCATTGTTTGAAGACGATGTTGAGTTTGTAGGTGTGGAATTAGAAGGTACAGAGAGAGCTATGGAACAGGCTCTGAAGGAGGGAATAGTTGGGGAAGCAGGGCCTTTAAAGAGGAATATTATCACAAAAGTGCCCGAGAAGGAGAATCCCGATGAAAGTGGGGCTGCCATAAAGGAGTTCAATGATGCAAACTACTGGAGGGTTGATCAAGAGGTTGCCGTTCTTGAATGAAGGTTGTTGGATCCTATTTAGGTTCGCTGCTGGCGAAAGTTGGATCATAGAAGTGGACCGAACATTTGGCTGGCAAGGCTTATGCAACAAATGCATGTACAGTATATTTTTGTTTCCAGGTGGGAGACTGAACGGTAGGTTGTGTTATGGTTAATTGCTGTGCATTAGCTGTTATTGTTACTCTATTGTTGTTTATTATTTAAGGTTTTGTTTCTTGTTACTAATTTGTGGGATTTCCCATGTCCATCGTATTTAAATTTTTCTGGCTGGAAAATCATTTTTGTTTTTCGCAATCAATTTCATCTTCTGATGTAGGATATTCTGTTTTCGAATTTTGACTTGAATTGCAGTAAGGATTTTGAATCTACAATTGCTCTCAAGTCTCAACGTTGTTGCCTTGTGTCTTGATATCATTGCTGTTGTTTAATACGTTGTGTAGCATTTCTGCTTTCATTAATGGCCGGAGTCGTTTGCTATTGAAAATATCAGATATGTCAGAATCGAGAATGATGTGGAGAAGTGAATGCATTTGATAATTTATCATTTATCATTAGATGTTTGATCAGGAAAGATAGCTAAATGAAAAAAAAAAAGGGGGGGTCAATTTGCTTTGTAAATCCGAATGATGTTATTTTGTATAATCTAGCCTTGCTTTCTTGGATATTGCTTCCTCTCTGGAGTTGCCTTCATCTTTTCCTCCAATACAGTTCTCCTCTTTAACATATATTCCTTTGCGATGTCTGCAACTTTGTTTCCCCCGAACTCATTAAATTTGCAAATTTACGGAGTCTCGAGGAGTATCAGATATTTCCCATTGTTGCAAAGAAGAATATTTATAGACCTAAAAGTATTAAACAGAAAATTAAGGAATAATGAAACGAAAACTGCGTGAGGATTGTTTCAACCACCATTGCCACCTTTCACGACTACAAAATTCTCGGGGAGTGAAAACATATCAAATGTATATTTAATGATTCTCTAGTTACATTTTTATGTCTCAACTGTTAAAATCGACGTAGAGAAATTGCCTATATCTCTTGAAGACTCGATCACCAATCAAGATTCAAACTCGTCCTAAGAAGTCTATTTAAGAACAGGTCATTTTTCATTGAGAAAGTGGTCTAAATTAAATTTGGAAATCCTAAAATCTCTGTGATGTTATTTCTTTCCATGTTCATTAAACTGAGAACAAATCTGAGAATCAGAACCTTTTTCATTATCATTAAACTGGATTTGTGTTTAGGACTCAAGAAATCCCGAAGGAATTGAAAAATGATATTTTATCATCTTTGGGTTATACGATAGAGGGAATGAGGAAGTAATATACTTATATACATACAAGAAATTTCAAGAGCTTTTTATTTTTATTGCTACAATGCAGGTGGCACAGTATGCCCAATGAGCGTTCCTATAATGGGAATGGCACCGGAATTTTCGACTTGGGTTCAAAGTACATACAATGCAGCAATTTATCTGGGTGCTACCAATCAATTAACGAACATTCTGAGAGATGTAGGAGGGGAGTAAGAGCAAGATTTTTATTTCACCTGGCAGAGAGAGCTTCACGACTTCACAAGGCTAGCCGTTGGCCGGTAAATTTTGTACGTTTTATATTCAATTATAATATACGTACAAGAAATTATACATGCTGACCGTAAATTACATTAAACGTAACTTAGGCGGACCCTTATAACTATCGCTATCTAGCACAAACATTTTGTACGTTTATCTTCACGACTTCTCTCCGAATTTTGTACGTTTATATTCAATTACAACTAACCCTATTATATTCAAATTCAATTGTACGTTTCATGCATTTCTCTTCGTTGAATTGAACTAATTGTAACCATCGCCATCTAGTAGTAACAAAATATTACGGACTGCTTTAGAGATTACGTCCTGATTACTTATCCATAGTTTTAATTATTTATTTAAATTGCATGTCCGTCTATGATAATCTTTCCTGACGAATTTTGAAAGCTACTTGCATTACTTTTAGTCAAAACTTTCGTTTTGTTTGTTTATTTGTCTATAAGTACTGTAAACAAATTTATCCAAGGTCGATTGGTTCTCGATAAATTATGAATACAGTGATATCGTTGTTTCTGAGCGTCGGAAAAAAAAATACGTCGATTTAGGTACTGGTTGTGAGTGAGTTACTGTAACTTTTAATGGTAGAAAAAAATAATTATAATTATAAAATAAAAATTAATTATATATAATAAATTTAAATTTAAAATAATAATTTTAAAAAAATTATTAAAAATATAATATATTTTTTATTATATAAGTAAAAAATCATATCAATATATGTTTTAAATTACAGTAGTTAGTGTTTAGTGCTGTAATTTTTAAAAGTATAGTTGTTCAACCTTAATCCTAAATGCACCATTACTGAGGATAATCCCTTTTAATCCTAAACACACCGAGGGGAATTCAAATTTGATAGGCTTGTCTTCACTAGCAATTTGAGTTCTTAATTAGGAGTCCACCTTGTGTTTATTGTCATTGGTAATAATACTCATTATATTTGTCATTTTTCACACTTTTTGTGTTGTGCTTGTGCAATGTGGGTTTTGGATGTTGTTACTTATAAGGAAAAGATTTGTTAGCGGTAATGGGAAATTGTGGCATCTTTTACTTATAAATGCTGCGTTATATTATTGTTGCACCGGAATTTTCGACTTGGGTTCAAAGTACATACAATGCAGCAATTTATCTGGGTGCTACCAATCAATTAACGAACATTCTGAGAGATGTAGGAGGGGAGTAAGAGCAAGATTTTTATTTCACCTGGCAGAGAGAGCTTCACGACTTCACAAGGCTAGCCGTTGGCCGGTAAATTTTGTACGTTTTATATTCAATTATAATATACGTACAAGAAATTATACATGCTGACCGTAAATTACATTAAACGTAACTTAGGCGGACCCTTATAACTATCGCTATCTAGCACAAACATTTTGTACGTTTATCTTCACGACTTCTCTCCGAATTTTGTACGTTTATATTCAATTACAACTAACCCTATTATATTCAAATTCAATTGTACGTTTCATGCATTTCTCTTCGTTGAATTGAACTAATTGTAACCATCGCCATCTAGTAGTAACAAAATATTACGGACTGCTTTAGAGATTACGTCCTGATTACTTATCCATAGTTTTAATTATTTATTTAAATTGCATGTCCGTCTATGATAATCTTTCCTGACGAATTTTGAAAGCTACTTGCATTACTTTTAGTCAAAACTTTCGTTTTGTTTGTTTATTTGTCTATAAGTACTGTAAACAAATTTATCCAAGGTCGATTGGTTCTCGATAAATTATGAATACAGTGATATCGTTGTTTCTGAGCGTCGGAAAAAAAAATACGTCGATTTAGGTACTGGTTGTGAGTGAGTTACTGTAACTTTTAATGGTAGAAAAAAATAATTATAATTATAAAATAAAAATTAATTATATATAATAAATTTAAATTTAAAATAATAATTTTAAAAAAATTATTAAAAATATAATATATTTTTTATTATATAAGTAAAAAATCATATCAATATATGTTTTAAATTACAGTAGTTAGTGTTTAGTGCTGTAATTTTTAAAAGTATAGTTGTTCAACCTTAATCCTAAATGCACCATTACTGAGGATAATCCCTTTTAATCCTAAACACACCGAGGGGAATTCAAATTTGATAGGCTTGTCTTCACTAGCAATTTGAGTTCTTAATTAGGAGTCCACCTTGTGTTTATTGTCATTGGTAATAATACTCATTATATTTGTCATTTTTCACACTTTTTGTGTTGTGCTTGTGCAATGTGGGTTTTGGATGTTGTTACTTATAAGGAAAAGATTTGTTAGCGGTAATGGGAAATTGTGGCATCTTTTACTTATAAATGCTGCGTTATATTATTGTACTCCTTGATTAGACGCGTTTTGAAACAAAAGTAAGAAAAGTAATAAAGAATGTGTTGATTATGTTTAACTATTTTGAAGTCGACTTTGATGATGGCAAAAGCACTACACAAAAGATCTGCTGCTGACTTCAATTTGAAGTGCTTTTGCGATCTTCCTAGACCGAAAGTGCTTCCTTTGCTATTCAACTGAAAATAGATAAGTGAGTACTATTTTAGTGTTTAGTGCTGTAGCTTTTAAAAAGTATAGTTGTTCGACCTTAATCTTAAATGCGCCAAAAATCTTCCTTTTGCCAATCTCACTGGAATATTGAATTCCTGTTATGCAACTGCATTCACATATCTTTTCCTCGCTCAGGTTGCACAAAAATTAGGTATGTTACCCTGTAGTAAGTGGTTACCCTGTCCACAACAATACAACAGCATTAGCATAGCATATGTGACGGCCTGCAAATATAATTTTGCAATTCATAATGATGTTTTGGCTATGCCCACTTAGAATATGTATTACTGCATGTTCCATTAGCTTTAGTGTGAGCAGCAAAGCAAGCTATTTACCCTTTATTTTCATCCTTATCTTTTCCTATCTTGTTTTCTATGAACACTCCACAGCTTCCACTTTTAGTGAGATTGGCAGCACTCTCTCACTAAATTATTACTGCCCTCAAACCGACCTATTTCTTAAAAGTTTGTTATTATGGCCTTTCCCATCGTTAACAATACTAGTGTTTAAAATATTAATCTGTCTTTGGCAATTATGGTTCCATTAACTGCTGAAGGTTCAATAAACTTAACAACCTAGATATATTTATATACATAAAGAAGATTAAATAAGAGAATATACATGTTCCTGTTATCTATTGGAGCTTTTTTTTTTTTTTTCAGTTCTTAAAGTCTTCACAAGTTCGATTTGAGCATGTATTTGTTGAAGCACCATGATGCTTTTTTCAATATTTGTATTGTGACTTTTTATGAATATGAGACCTCGATTTCTCTTGCTCAAGTTAGAATTTAGCCAAAAGATATTTTCTTATCAATAATGCTTCGGATTGCATTCATAATATTTTGGAGCTTAATCTGAGTTTATCATGGAGTCTTTATATTGTCGTGTTGCCATCTCTTAAATTCGGATGCAATGCAATTTGCCAAATGTTTCATCATTCATATGTAGATGTGTTTCTGGGCACTTACAGCTGGTATTCACTAATTTATGAATCATCAAAATTCAAAACCACTTTCACTCATTCTCTGAAAAAATTGCCGAGGGATGTATATCTTCAAATTTAGTGAAGAGAGGAGGAGTAAAAAGCAGATGCTGTGGGCTATAGTAATTGACCAAATGATTAATTAGGCCCACAGATTGCCGAAGGGCCGCATGGGAGAAAAGACAGCCTACCTAACCGCTAACAATTAGCTTATAATTCATGATGAGCTTAATGGACCTTCGTTCGCTTCAGAATTATTTTCGGAGCCCACGTATTATTCATGTGAGAAGAATATATCTTATATTTATATATTTTAAAAACTTATCTAAGTAACAGCTGTTTCATTATATGCGTGGGGTATTCTTTTTACTATTATTATTTTTAAAAAAATCTAGTTGCTTAATTTCAAAAGCACGATAATTAAAAGAATTTGATAAATATTTCGAATTGGGATTCAAATTTTGTACGTCAACTTTATATATATATGGTTATCGACTATTCCCGTTTTATTTGTAATAGACAGCTAATAATTATGGGTTAAAAATTGTTCTAATTAATTTCGCTTTTTCTAATGTAGGCTGGTCGTTAACAAAACGCCAACCAGTAATTTGGAAAACGTTTTGCCAATAAAAACAAAACTTATTAAACAGGTTGAGATGAAAATAAATAAATAAATAAATAATGATTTTTTTGGGGGTAAATTTATATGTCTTTCCCGTTGCATTTACCATGTTGACTGTTATTACCTTGAGTCAAAGAATTCAAATTATCACGAGAAGTACACGATTAGATTAAATTAAATCTCGAAACCACTACTAACTAAACAAAGTAAAACCGCAACTTGTACGCAGAGCGTATCTGACAAAGGGGTACTCGTGGGGTCCACCGCACGAATGCACCGATTCGAGCCACGTCACCAAGTCTCTGTCCTCTGTGCTCGTAACTTTTTCTTTTCCTTTCTCCCAATTGAATCGAATCGAATCGAATCGATGTTTCCCCTAAAGATAATAATAATAATATTAATATTTTAAAATAAAAGTGGGTTTTCTTTTTCTTTTTTTAAAAAAAATTTTAATTTTATATTTTATTGTTTCCCTCGTGTGGATCTTGGATCTTGTGAAAGTCTGCCTCAGCCTCTCGGGTACTGTGTATGTATATTCTATATTTTATTGTTTTATAGCTCGTACTATTATAATATTTAAAACAATCATTAACAGCTCTTTTATTTTTATTTTCTTTTTCTTTTTCTTTTTCTTTTTCGTATTCAACATCCCATGCTTTTATATATTTTAATTTTCTAATCCTCGTTCAAGCTGGTATCATTGGTTTCGATGTAATATTTTTGGATCCGGGTCTTTGAAATTCCATGAAGTTCAGGTAATTTGACCACATTTTTTACTTGCAAAATATTTGCTTTTTCAACAATTAACAAGTTAAGTATATTGTATATGGCGAAATGTTTACAATTTTCTATTTTTCTAATTTTTATGCATATAAAAATAAAATTAGTTGAAATGAAATTGGGTCTCCTATTCAAACAATAAAGATAAAATGTTTTATCCCAATGTGAGGAAAAACCAATCCCACATTTTAAGGGGTTGGAGCTGAAAACATTGACATATCAAAAACAAAAAAAAATTGAAATTATAAACGTATGCTTTGCCTTGGAACAAGTACTTGCCAATTGCATTTCCATTTGCCTTTGCCTTTGCCACACTTTGTGTTGGTAATGGTGAGCCTTATTCATTATTTCAATCAATATTAAAAGATAAGTACAAAAAGGAACTATTTTCGATTATTAGAAAAAATAATTTTCGACAATATTAAGAACACTCTCAAATGAACTTTAATAAATATCGCAACCAATAGCTTTAATCAACATTGAAAATCTGATAGAGAAACGAAAACTTGCATCATAACGAAGTAGTTTTTGCTGTTTCTAAAATAAAAAAAAAAAAAAAGAACTTCAAATGCCCAAGTGGGCAACAGCCGAGACTAGAGGGTGGGTCATGTGGGAAGTGGAATTAAGTGGAGTCAAATCGAAGCCCAACAAGGCCCGACAATCAACACGGCGACGGAAAAGGGACCGCACGTGAGGGGCCTTGATTTGATCACTCGGGTCCCACTCCCACGTGTGTGTCCATTTTAATTATCAATCAATTCTTTGGACTAATAAGTCTAGTGTAGTGTATTGCTTTGCTTTGGACTTCGATTAACAAAACAGTAAACGGGCATTTGGGATTGTAAAGAGGGTCTTGTGTCTGTAAAAAAATGACCAAACTCTTAAAACATGAACACTCAAAACTCTTCATGTTTTCCGGATTTTCAGATCCCAACAAAGCATTTGTTGACAAAGTTTTTTGAGATCCCCAAGTGATAAGAGACTCCCCTCAGATAAAGTACACAACCCTCTTCCAAGTGTTTTTTATTTTCTTTTTTCTTTTTTCCTTTTATTACACTCAAAATTTATTTTTCATTGTTAATTTTTAAGTTTGCATATAATGTAGAATTAGCTACAAAAAAAATTTTAAGTGTGTTAAGAGGATAATGCTCTGAGTTTTCGTTTCTAACTTTCAACCTGTGAGGCTGTGACGTAGTGTAGGAATCTTGATACAACAGTGCAGATCTAAAATGTAAATCTTATCCTATAGGTCCTACAGGGTTCGAAATAAAGTACACCATCGACCACTAACTAGCTTAATGTACGAGAAGCTGAAGCTTTGATCGTTCAAGTAAACAAACGGTGCAGTTCCAACCCATGACAGCGACTATGGATTATATCATGCACGAATGCAATGGCATTGAGGGACATCCATTGTGCTGCTGCTAGCCTGCTATATAAATATTGCTTTCAATTATATACATAATGATGAAGCGTGTGGAACTATTCGTCCGTAAGTTGTGTTGGAATCTGCTTCATGTGCGAACTTATCCTTGCTTATGCTGGAATCTAATCATTTTCACGTTGCTTGTCTCATGAGACCTGTCTGCAACAAAAGATGACAATAATGTGGCAAGTTACTGAGATCCAAAAAGATTAAAAACAAAATAATAACAATGCAATTGTAAAATGGAGACCCTAATTCTTGGGGACACTCAGGAAAATACATGTTTTAAGTGTGAACATATATTTATAGAAGGGTATACCAGGTCATCCATACTCTCGTCTAAATTTACCTCAGAGAACCAACATGAAAACCCATCAGAACTTCGAAAAGAAAATCTCAGGACCATAGTATGTAATAATCTGGATCTTACAAAGCAATTAGAGTCCACAGAACTAAATGAGTATTGTTGCGGTAATCCAATCACGACAAAAATAAAACACTCAATATCTGGGTAATATTATATATCAATATCCAGTCAAACATGTAAAAGAAAACTGCGAGGAAACATAATCCAATGTCATCATTAACAAGAATGGTTTCAATTCACAGAAAAAGTGGATAGCTAACAACTTCTTAACATTATTTCATGTTTTTCAACATCTACTCTCAACTGCTGAGATAACTATGCAAATATACTTAAAGGACCAGTCTTATTGGAAGCATCGAGTCCATTCTTAGGAGTCCGCATCCCTGTGATCCATGTCCTGCAGATCAAGATTTTTAAATTTTATCAGTCAATATAACTCATTAAGCCAGCAAATTTCTGTTAAAAACTTCTAAACTAAACATAATTTTTCTTTTGGGGAGAGAAGGGTTAAAAAAGAAATAAAAAGAGTCAGGTATCCTAAGAGTCAATAGGCTTTCACACAACTTTCATATGAAAAATTAGAAGCATGATCAGCAAGAAAGATTTATACATATTTTCCAAAATCATCTTTCCCCAACTTGAGTAGTTTTTGATGTAAAGGAGTGGGGTTGAGTTTGAGTAAGTAGAGAAATAAATTTTAATATTAACACTATACTTACTAAGTTTGGATACAACATGATGTGGCACCTATTAATAACTGTCATGTTTTAGGCACTTGATGACTTTATTACTCCATTGTCCATTAACTTAAATAGCACCTCTGAATAGGTGCCACGCCTGTTGTGATACAAATTTTGTATACCAGGTTTTCATTTGTGGTATATTACTCAAACATAAGAAAAAAGGGTAGCTTTCTTTTCTTCTTACCTTCCGACACTGTCACTGCCAGAACCCATCAAAATAGTCAGTCTTTTTGCTGATTTCATAAAATCACTGCAATGCCAATAAGATAAAACAAAAATCAGAGAAAAAACATCAAGTTAACCCTGCCTATACTTTCAACTTGATATAGACATGGTGATATCATGAAGGTGACATGCAAACACCAATAAGTGATACCTGAATGGTTCATCTCCTGTTCGTTTAATAGCACCACAGGCATCTTGATAAAGCACATGGCTTAACATGTCTGATCTTTCTATTCCAAACATGATGGCCAGCCTTCGATACAGCTCTTCATAAGAACTCAGCACTGAGAGGTCCAGAGTCCGCCCAACATCCTCTGACTCCAAGAAAACCTTGCAATGACCAGTATCAAGACCAGATTCAGTCGCTTGGAAACTTCGATTCCAGAAAAATTCAGAACTGGAGGACTTTTCTATTGAAATTCTCTGCTCATGAGTAGATCCTGAACCATCAGAAGATGCTTTAACTTTATCTGAATGCCCATCTGATGAACTTTTCCCAAGCACTCGTGAAACTACATCATCGGAACAGCTGTGTGAGATCTGCTGCTCTGTGAGTATTGGTTGACCAAAGAGTAAAAACTGGTGCTTTTTTATGTTCTCAGATTTCTCCAAATTCTGATTAGAATTCCCCATTGTCAGTAAGCAAGATAAATTCTCACTACTGTTTGTGTGGCTTGTCAGGATGCCATCAGAATCTCTAGAATTTGGAGTGAACCGCTGCAAACTGGATAGAAACAGCCCTGACTGCAGTTTGTTGTTAACATGGAAATCTGATGAAGATATTCCAAATTGAGCATGCCTGGCTCCCTGTATGCCTGCAGAAGTATTGTCAGATAGACAACACAAGGGGCTGCTCGGCCCAAGGGGGTTACCTGAAAATAACGGCATAGTGAATTGGCCGTCAAAAGGGAAGTCTAATTGTTGCGGGAGCCGCAACTTCTTTCTTGCTGGTGAAAAGGGTGATAGATGGATGACGGGCATGTTTGATACCAGTTCAACCAACCATGGGCTGACACGTTTCACATTTTGAAGCAAATCTGGCTCATCCCAAGTCACCTGAAAAGAAATTTGGAAAAGGGTGTAAGAAAAGATTCAACAAGGACTAGGAGAGCTTAGGCTTTCCATGATATTAGTATATGCTGTTGGAAACAATTCATAATGGATGGTTAGGCACATGCTGCTTAAGCTGAACAATCACATTGCTTAAGGTTTTAAAAGACAAGGGATAAATACAACAATTATCAAGCTATGGACTCTGGAATGTTGTAACTGAAACATCAAATGAATATCACTTGCATACAGTTAATGGAAAATTGGAAAATTAAAATGCCTTTTAAGTACAATTGGTATCTTTATTACATTAGCTAAAACTTATTTGTTCTAGTTCCTTCCTATTGCAACAAGGTGGACTTTACCGAGACTAAGACTGGACCAACTATTAAATCTAGCAATAAGTCCTGTTTGAAGAGGCTCATATACGGAACGTCTCGAAATAATACCCGGAGCAGGGGATCCAATAAATCTAAGTGTAGTGCTTGGTGTATTGATCTTTTTTGGTAAGTATCTTTAGTAATTATTAACCATCTGCTAAGTTAAATGCTTTAAGTAACTACTAACCATCTGCTAATCAGAACCTGAAAAATAATTGGACCCAAAAAAACTTTGAATTATGAGGGAAAAAAGGGTGTTTGGGTACCAAAACTTAGAACTTATAAAAGCAATTTTAGCAAAGAAAAGCAAAATAATTCATAACCATTCATAAAAAAATATGCCTCAATCATCTTGATTTGTGAATATACATGGGAAGCTATGCCGTAAATAAGTTTTTTCCATTATGCATAGCAAACATAAAATGTAATTTTCATACTAATAAAACTTTTCTTTTATAGAAAAACTATCAAGTATATAATGGACCACATAATTTGTACAGCATGAATAAATGCTGTGTGTAATATTTGCCTTTATGTAGATTTTGTCAATAACGACAGAGCAAATGACCGATTTCTGTCATGCACAATAAAGTGCATTGAATGTATATTAATTAAGTGCCCTAAATCAAGCCATTTATTGGCAACAGGGTTACCCAAGCTAAACCCTAGGTAGAATGTGATTCTTGTCAGTCAAGATAAAGAATAAATAGTCCTTCAGCTGGAGCGATCAGATGCACCAGAAAGAAGTTTAACAGTTTAGGATATTCAGCATTTTCTAGTGAATAAATTCTAATATAGAAATAATATTTGTTTTGCAGTTCTGTAGTGAGCCACACTATCTGTTTTAAAAGGAACCAATCAGTTGGATATATTAAGAGAGGAGAAAAAGTGGAACATCCAAAATCAAAGAAGACAACCAGTATACTAGGGCATTCACAGACTTAATAAGGAATGTTAAACTGGTTATCTACGAAGCAGGCTGCTCAGCTGAATTGCACTTCATTCTACAAGCTCATTACTTTACCCACATCCAGGGGTGCAAAGCAAAAAACCAACAAAAGTAATCAACCCAAGCATTTCATTTTTTGATGAGAACTGCTCAAATTCAATTCACCATACAAGCAGATTCACAAGCTTNGTTTCGAAAGCCATCTTGAACCTCATTCCACAGAGCCAGTGAACCCTCATTGCAGCCTTCACTGCAGAAGCCTTAACACAAAACTCTGGCGTACTTGCACGAGGATAATAAACAACCTCAAATGGTTTTCCGCTAGCAGCTAGTGCTACTGCCTCCAAAACCATCTCAGGCTTCACTCTTCCTCCATTACCCCTCATATTTCCACTGGAATTGAAACTCCCATAGGAACTCAGATTCATATTCCCATTTCTCGCCATCTTGTTCTCTTCTTCTCTCAGAAAACATGAAAACCCTCCAAAAGGATTACCAGTAACACAACTGCCATTATTTGAGTTCCACCCAGAAGATGGAGATTCATTTCCACCCCCAATTCCTTTCTTGGCTCTCCTTATCCCTACACAAAGATCCCCATCTTGAGCTCTCAAGAACACAATAGAATCACCAGCAACAAGTTTCTTTTGATTAACAAAGGTGCTCCACCCAGTGGTCAATAAATGCCTTCTTGGTGTCCCTCTATAAATATGTCTAAACTTCCAAATCTCTCCATGAACATCTTTAGCCACTACAGTCTGCACAGGGGGATCAGCAGTGTAATCCAGCCTAGGAAATATAGTCTCAGCACAATACCTTGGCACAGAAAACCCACCACCATTGTTAGCATCAGATTGTGTCAAAGTTTTAGCAAAAGATGCTGGCTTTTCCGACGCACTATCTGATCCAACAGAATTTAAACTCAAATTATTATCCTCAAAATCGATCTCATTAGCTGGTATAGGAACCAGTTTTATCTTTGCATACACTTCATCAGTTTCAGAATCAGCTAAAAACTTGAGTGAAGAGACCCGGCAAAAAATGAGAGGTGGGATTCGTGACGAAGAAGTGAAATTGACAGAGCCAAGAGAATGCTCGGCATGGCCTTGGGGGAAGTAAAACACCGTTGAGTTTAATGGAGGAATTTGGACCATGGATCCTGCACATGCGTGCCATAGTTGTGGATCAATGCTCTTCTCAACCTCCTTCATTTGGTGGTTTCTTCTGTTTTCTGATCAAATGGGTTCTTTCAGTCCTGCGAGATGACCGCTCCAAGCTTCAAAGATTTGATTTTGCTTCTACGAAATGCTGTAAAATGAGCAAACCAAAATTATAAGAATAAAATTTAAGCGAAAGGGTCATAAAGCACCAAGAATAGTTTTTTGAAAAATCCCTTACCTTGTGCTAATGGCTTTCAAATTCAACACTTCAATCTCTCCGAAAAACCTCTTTTTTATTTCAAAGTTTGCAACTTTAACACCAATAAGAGAAAACCCTTTTACCATTTGCCATAACATCGGATAACAACATAACAGCTCTTCAAATATTCAAAACACAGCTTCAATATAAGCAGAAGAAAACCAGAAAGAGAGCCTGAAATGCAAATTAAAACTTGCAGATTTTGATTTTGTTTGAAACAGGGCTCTCTCTGTTAACTGTTATCAATTTCCCATGCAACGACAAGTGAAGCGAGAGACTTTGTATCGCCGATCAGATAGATGATAGCGAATGGTATGGTTTCTGGTACGGAGCTGTCCACTGCATCATCTCTGTTACAGAGACTTTTATATCACTCTGATTCACTGCCACTATTTTTCATGTTTTTCTTTTTTTTTTAATAATTTTGTTTTTGTTTTGTGTTCAGATCTCAATCAACAACAAAACAAATAAAGAAATCTTAAACCAAACCAAAAAGGATGCGATTAGTTTATTAGACAAAAAAACAAGGGAATTTATGGCTGGCCAAATTAAAATATCGCGATTTTCACGCACAGAACACAGCCTGCTCGATAAAATGCCGCAGTTAAAAAAGAAATTTACTGTTTGCAGGTTTTGTGTACTGCTCTGAAATCGAAGCAGTAACAATAATAGTAACTGGACAAAAGATTTAACCACGGTTAGTAACTGTGACTGAGTTTGTGTGTAGTCAGATTAACCATGATTAAAGGTAGGTAACCCATTTGGACGGGAGAACTGACCGGACCAATTCACCAGGGTCCAGGACGAGTCAGTCGGGCCTCTCACGTCTGGTCTTGTTGGTTTCTGTATTTAAAGGCGCGTGATGTCTTGTGTTTGTTTCGTTTGTCGAAGTGATGATGAAAGTGAAAGTGAAAGTGAAAGAGCGAAGTGAATGCTAGTGCTAGCGGTAACAAGTAATTGCTGGTTCTGCGCTAATCTGTATGTATAGTCTGCAATGTACAATCCAAATCAAGCTTTCTGTGGCTCTGGCTGTGACTTGTGAGAATATAAAATGTGTCACCATTTTGTGAAAATTCCCTATTATATTTTTATCGAAGTAGTGGTGGTGTATATAAAAATGGAAATTTGTCAGAAAATTATTTCAATATATAATGATGTTGCAGTTAATCTGTAGTACTTACTAAAGGCAAAACTGCAGAAGCTATAAGCATGAAACAGGTCAATTTTATCAGCCACCATCTTAAATAATAAATTAAAACAATATTTAAGTTTGAATTCTTTGAATTTTAGTCTTAGATGTATCACATTATCTACACATTAATTCAATATGTATACGAGAAAAAAAAAAGATAATTATATAGGATGATGTGACACTAATTTAATAAAAGTTATTTTAAATTCAAACCAACATATTTTCATAAATTTCATAGTAATTATTTGGGTTCGAATATGTTAGAACCGCTCTAAGGTAGAGCACGTTTTCATAACCACACGATCAAAGCAATAATATATTTTTTATCATTTATCACTTTGCGTGTGAGTCTGTAATTTGTACTCTACCTTGGAGCAGTTCTAAGGTAGTCATTGCCTAATTATTTTCTTCTTTTTATCTCCTGATGTGTAAAACATAATATAGCAACGATGTAGTAATATTACGGGTCCAATTTTAGTGCCTCACCTCACAAATTTGAGCATCATAAAATCGTTAGAAAAATTAACAAATTTTTTATATTATTTGATGATGCCCAAGCTATAGATACAGTACACAATACTATCACATAGACATGACCCAATTATATCAAGTTGTATAAAAACTTATATCACATTATTAGATTATTTATAACTATCTCAACAATTCAAACCTCAAGTGTTACTCTACTCCTAATGTAAAATTACAGTAATTACTCTACTCCTAATGAACTATTTAAAAATAAAGTAAGATTTTTTTTATAATAAACAAGTTTTTATTAATCAAATCTATGTATGGCAAAATAGTAATTCATTTGAGGCCCTAAAGAAAAGGGGTCGGTAGGGAGTGATGTTCACGCGCGAGAGGAGAGGTTGGGGAAATTTTATGGGGAATGAGGAATCGGCGAGCAATTTGGATGGGCCGACGAGGAAAAGGAGGAGAGTCCTCAGCGATGACTGGAAGTGGCTGATTTTATATGGAGTTAAATTCCGTCCCGTCCTTGAGTTCATCTGTCGTTTTATTTGTGTTTCCTTTCAACTTCAACCAAAAACGACACCATTCGCCACCTTCACCAGGCATGCAAAGACACACGACTAAGGCCTTGGCAAACTTTTTTTTTCTTTTAATTATAAATTACAGAATACACAATCAGTAAACTTATGTCTAAATTTTAGTTCGATTCTTAAAAAGCATATTCTAAAAAATAAGTAGATGACCAATTTTTTTTTTTTCAACTAAGCATATATTATATAATATGCTTAATTACATGTTGATTAACAATATGAAAATGTTGAACGGGTTGAGGATAAGATATTTGAAGAGCATATAGTATAAAAAAGTGGTCTTATTAAGTTATATTTCAAGTAATTTACAATTCATGTAAAAATTAAAGAGTCCTATCATCTATATCACTAATTTTGTATTATTTTACAGGATCATGCTATGGTGCAACTGTGGCACCGTGCCACAGTTACACCTAAGATTTGCCCTATTTTACATGGGTGGTAAGTTACTGTAACTTAACAAAAATCCATATAAAAATTATTTTATTTAACTTTCCTTGTGAGTGTTTTAATCCAAAGACAATGCATTAGTTCTATTACTAGATTTGTGTGAAGTAATGGGGAGGGTGGCAAATGACAAGATTTGCCTCAAAATTGAAAGGAGTAATTAGTCTTCAAAGGTATAGCAAAAAGAGTGAAAGACAACAATAAAGAGTAAAAATAAAAGTAATATCTTTGCCTATATTTGCCCATTTTTGACATTTTATAGCTCTTGATTTTGTTGCATTTGAAACATTGAAGTTTGAAAGTAATAATGTAGCCAACTCTATAATGATCTCACCACCATTAAATGTTGGATTCATTCCAATATGAGAAATCCTCGAAACAGAATGTAAGCTTGAAGGTAAAAATTTTAATTTTTTTTTTAAGGTACAATTTCTTGTTACTTTTGAGACAATTATGTTATACCTAAAAGAATTGAATTGAATTGAAAGCTAAATGTCTTCCTTTTGATACTACTATCAATATAAATATTTATATAGGATTGCACACTACTTTCTCCGAACACTCATTTAATGATATTTTAACGTTTACCTTTTTTAAAAAAAAAATTAACCAGTTTTTTAGAGATAGAAAAATTAATTAAAACACATGGCTTACATTTTTAAGACGGTCTCATAAAAATTTTTCTTTTTAATTATTGAAATCCTTTTTTCATCTTAAAATTTTGAAATTTGAAAAAAAGTTTCATATATAATCTAATATCTTACAATTTAAAAAAAAAGTGTTTATTACATTGGCTTTAATCTAAAAAAATCATCTTACTTAATTTTTTTTTTATAATATGATATTTGAAATTTTTTTATATGTGAACCTCCACACTCTAGTTTGAAATGAGGGTCTCGTAGTATTATTCTTTTTCATTAAAAAAAAAAAGAATAAATACTACAATATTAATTAAGGCCTCAAGGGACTTTTTTTTTTTTTTTTCAAATGTTTTACTAATTTTAAAGTACATTCTCAAACAACCATATACAGCTATATGAAAGATCTACCCATCAAGACAAAAAGAGACCCTCAATTCAAACCAAAAGGATTTTAAGGTGCACGCGGGAAAGCCACATACGAAAAAGGGATTGAAAGCCTTTGGTGAAGACCCAACATCGGTCCGACATACACCATCAAAACCAAATTGCACAAATCGTCACCCTACAAAGAAGATAAAGAAGCCCGGCAGCAAACAAAGAGGTGAGATTGAGAGCTGAAGGGTTTGGTAAACAGTCAACATTGATACGGACACATTGCATCCAAAAAGAATCCCGACTTTACAACTAAAATTTATGTGACCATCATCATAAATTGTTCAAGCTCTTAAGGGCCGGTCTTATCTTTTATTGCCTAGACTGCCTATCTTAGTCTTAACTTCCCACTTGCTGCTGCCTTAACTTATGGTTACGCCAAACATTTTTCCCATTCCAAAAGTTTAATGTTTCGTGTTTTGTTACTAGAAGTGGCTCTTAAAAATTGACCCTTAACTTCCATGTGCAATGCTTCCTATAATGTTCATAATGGACCATGACGAACAATTTCCTACTATTCATAGCTTGTTCCCAAAGTAGTTGTTTAATTAATTAATGAATTTTACTCAATGAAGGGTATTTAGGTAGTTCTAAAAATGCTATTATCCTCATCTGTGTGTGTATTAGTTTTTGTGGAATTCTTTGTTGATAAGTTAATATAACAGTTTTCATAACCAAAGCCTCGTCAATCTCTTTTCCGTCACTCCAAAACATCGCCGATTTGATCCAAACCGTAGTTAACAAAACGACGACCGACACGACACCGCTTAAAACGAAAACAGTCCTCCCACCGGCCTTTGCTATCATGCGCCGTGGGCGCTTTATTACTATTACTTTTTTTATTTTGGTTTTTTGACAGCTACAAAACAATTAAACTAATCAACAACCCCATCACGCCTGAGGTCGTACGAGTTTGACTCGTGGGTGACCTGGCAGACCGCTGTCTTACACGTGTCGTTACGCAAGTGGAGTGGTCAATGACTTTGAAAGCCCTCCGATATGATTAAAGATGGGGACCAGGTTGACGGTGACGGTGGGGGACCTACACAGGGTGAGGACAGTCCAGGAATCTGTGTCGTTATGTCATCAGGGTACAGCGATGGACTGAACATGAGATGTTGGGTTCCATTGATCATAGGACACGTGTACGCGTGAGATTACAGGGGCAACGCATGACTCAATGAGAGGGCGGGCGGTTAGGCGCTTTGAATTTTACTGCTAAATAGAACACGCCCACAGATACAAACATGCCAAATAAACCTGACACTCATCAAACGCATTGCTTTTGCATTCTTCGCATTTGCTTCAAAACTTGTCCTTTATTATAACACTAACTGAAGAATGTTGGATTAACCCCTAGTCATCCATTGTGTAAGTAGCCTATGGTGCCTTTTTCTTCCTCTTTACTGACATGATATACGCATACTGTATTTATGTTTTCGGGAAGTGATTATATTCGTTTCAATTTATAGTGCACACTATGTATCAGTACGGCACGTACTTTGAATTCTGAATCAATAAACTATGGATTTGACGTTTGGGTATCTGAACAAGCCCTTATGATAATTTTGACAAATTTTATTTTTGATGTTCTTTTTTTCCGTAAGATTGCTTTCAAATTTTTAGAACAGTTTTAATTATATGAAAAAAAAATACACCATACAATCTTTTGATATATATATATGTAGATAGAAGATAGAATCGTGAACCAAGTTGAGAGGAAGTGTGTGCAATGTGTTTACTACAAGTATGTTATTGGTCTGGAAGATCTACCAGATGGGTTAGGTTGTGTTGCAATGATTGCTGAGGAAATATCAATAACAAACGATTTTTTATTTTTTATTTTCATGGACAGCAAAGGCTGTTATCATTCACCAGCAGTTAGTCAATTGACCATTCCTATAATTCATATCTGAAGTGATTTGTTAGGCAGAGGCAACAATGTTTCTGTACTGCTCATGAGGCCAGAAGTTGTTGGATCAGATCTCCTTCTTTTGGGTTCGAACTTCCCTTTGGGCCAGAAGTTTTTGTTTTGTAGTGGGCTGTTCAACACGTTGTGGCTGGGTTTTGGAAGCACCATGAAGTTTTGATGGCATAGAATCTTATTTTCAATTAATTTTACTGTCGTTAAAATTCTGCACCTGTCACCAGACCAGTGCTTCAGTATTTTGGAGCAACAAAATTTTGCTTTGAAGCAGTAACAATCTCCTGACAAACTTCCCCGGTACCGCAACAAACTTTTCTCCGGCCTGTAACTTTCCCTGGAGCCAGTTTCAAGTAAGAGAAGCATCAGCATGAGCTTCTGCCAACACAAAAACTTCTGCTCTTGTCCGGCAACAGTCCTGCCTGACTTCAAAAGTTGCCGCGGCAGCTGCATTCTCCTGAACAACTCTTGTTTTACATTCCCAGCAGCGAGTTCTTAGTGAAGTGCTTGTCATAAGAAAAACTTGCATGTAAGAATAAACAATAAACAATAAACAATAAACGAATAGTGTATACTTTAGAAGAGACATATTGTCGTTCCACACTCCTAATTTAAGGTAGTCCAGTGTAAATAATTGGACAAGCACGTAAGCAGCTACGGAAGGGCATAAGCAACACTAACACTAACTTGAACAACTAATTCCATTCTCTCTACCTAATGCCTTTTCATAATGACAAACATATGCTCACCAAGGCTCTCCTAGTCCTAACTTCCTAAGTCTTATTCTATTAATGTACAAAACCAATCAACTAAAACAAAACATTAAGAGAAAAGAGAAACAAGTGAGCTCCCAACTAGGAAGAGCCTGTTGTCCTATAAATAATCAAACAAGAAGCTACCCAAATGAATTTCCTAATGTGCCTGGTGATACATTGTTCATCAAAATCGTTGTAGTCTACCGCCTTGCACTGTTCATCACCATAACCCTCTGGCGGTAGTTCTGAGTCAAAAGGTAGGACTTGCAGCAGTTTGATGGTTTACAACCTACCCTTGTTTCTCATCTCCATAATCCTCTTGTGAGAGTTGGAGTGCAATGACGGAACAAAAGTAGGACTTGCAGCAGGTCGGTACTCCGGAACAAGGCGACCAGACCTGTAGCGGACTCCACACGCATTACAAAGGGTCTTTGGTCCCATAGGCCCTTCCCTCCATTGTGGGGTTTCTGCCACCTCACAATGCATGCATTTCCTAGGTGTATCTGTTTGCTGAAAGGATAATTTCTTATTCTCCCTGGAACCTGAGAGCACCGTCAGGTTCTTTTTCCTCTTTTGCTTCTTCCTAACAGACTTCTCAGCGAGATTCATCTCCGACCCAGATTCAGAAGCAGTTTCAGGATGATAATCCTCAGAAGTGGAGGCAGTGGAGGATCTGAAAGGGTAAATGAAAAGTGGTTTCAAAGTTGCAGGTCGTCGACGCTTGCTTCGAGCGCGCTTCACTGCAAATACAAGTTTAGGATTAATGGGTACGTGTTTTTCAGCTGAGCAGGAGCCACCACTTTCAAGGACAGATATTGGACTGGAGGTCTGCGACAGCAGTAAATATTTGCCATCATTAGATTTGTTGCAGACATAACTGCTTCGACTGGAGGATGTATCAGTAGAGCTCGGTTTCTGTTTCACTTGAGGTCTGTGACACTGAACAAAGATTAAAGTAACAATTAACAGAAGATCAGATAAGAAAGTAAGAAAAATTGTAACACTTAAACTCAAATGTATTAACATTTTCTCTCTCTCGAAATTAAAAGGAAAAAAAAAGTCAAATGGAGTTAAACTTTTCCTAATACAATGTAAGATCATAAAAAACCTCTACTGCTATATAGATATCAGTATATAGATTGTACAGTAATTTTGCATTCACTCTCACAGACAAATGACTCCTTGTGTAGTACCATACACTGCTCTCTATCTTATTTCTTATTTCTTATCCTGGACAGAATCCATTAAACTCCTACCTAGATACCAATATATGGATTATACACCATTCATTTCTTCTGTTTACAAATGTTGTCCGCTTCAACCCTCTCAAGACCTCACATTGATATCAAAAACCTCATTTTATGGCAACATGCCCAGACCAATCATCATCTCTTCGATGCGCTAAAGTGATCAATGCAAATTAATGCTCAGTCCAGAATAATCTTCATTCCTCCCTAGCAAGCATAATTTCTAAAGAATTGCTTCAACAGTTACAGGAGAAAGTGATTTGAAGAACTCAAAACCACCATAATTATTCTTACAATTTAAGTTACAAAAAGTATACAAAAATCATACACCAAACCGTCAATCATCCTCAACCTTTCAATGAAAATATAGATCATGCCACTCATGGCAATTGCTTTTCAAGGAGTCGTGAAGAATATGCCTCAGTTTAAGGCTTAAATGCATTTTACAAACATGTGAGAAAAATTTAACCAAATATGTGTCTATGCATATCATTAAAACTAGTCTCCAAAAAAAATGTAACACACAAATACTAAATAGTTCATGCACATACACACAACCACTGATATACATATGCAGAGATGAAAAAAGCATTGAAACTGAGCACTAAGAAGGGTAATAGTAAACTCTTGCTGCCTCAGTTTAAGGCTTAAATGCTTTTTTTTTAATAAGAAACGGAAAAATGTATCAATAAAGAAGATGTAAAAACAGAGAGTGGGCCAGCTGTCCCACTCATAAAACAAAGACTAGCACTGTTTGTGTTATACAAAAGTATACCAATCACCCCTATACAAGGTTAGAATCAGATATAACTCTCTATCTCAAAACCCCATCCCAGTTTAGATGTATGAAGAGAAACGATGAATCTTGAAACCCCTTAGAAAATAAAGCCCAAAGTGAAGCGAGAAAACTTTAACCAAATATCATTAAAACTACTCTCCGAATATCATGCAACACACAAGTACTAAATAGTTCATGCACATACACACAATCACTAATATACATATACAGAGACGAAGAAAATCATTGAAACAAAGCCCTAAGAAGGGTAAATGGTAAGCTCTTGCCTCACAATCAACTCAATCAATTATAATATACTTCAAAAGGTATTAAAGAGGAGTTTGGATGGCCAAATATTTGAAAACAACAATACTTGGTGCAATGAGGTTTGTATTTCTCTTCTCCTTTCAACAAATCTGTTGATAATGGTAATACCTCTAACAGCAGCTGAAAAGCATGGAAGAATGAGTTTGCTACACTAACTTAAGCAAATTTAAAATTCTCCAAACAAACAAAACTTCAAAATCTACAATTAGGCCAAAGATATAAGTCATGCACATTGATTGTAATATCTCCTAATAGTTAAAGTTTGCTAGCAAGCACAGCCATCTCTCAATCCCTCAGCATAGCCATGAAACTCAGAGGATATAAATTCCCGGGTTGGAAACCAAGACAACTTCACTCCCAAAATATAAAATCAGAGGAAAAATTTCCAGAGTAAATGAACTTTTTGCACAATATAGTAACTGCAAACAGAAAACATTGCAAAGTTCAGATTATATTCAAGAAGCAGACAACACTGAGGCAGAAAATAAGAATACTCACAGAGATATGGTTACTTGTCGGCACCACCGGAAAATCCGTCCAACCAAATGGTGGTGGCTCAAGGGCTTCAAAGTTAGCATTCCAATCATCTACTCCTATATTACATGCTTCCAAGTCCTCCAATGTATCCACAACGTCATCAAAGAACTCATCCAAATGGGAGAAAATCCAGTTATCATCATTCATGTTAATTCTTCAATCTGTGAACACGTTTCCCAAAAAAAAAAAGAAAAAAAGAACGCTATGTTAACTCTTTAAATGGCAGAGGACCATATAATATAATGTAACTTAGTTACCTTAAAATAAGCCCAAGACTACTAATTAAAGTAAAACTCTGTGTGCATATATTTATATACACACAAAAGAAATCGTGAATAGTATGCTTTTTCTTTTTTTAAGATGCATAAAATGCATTTACTAGTAGTAAAAGTTGCCTTAATTATCCGTCTGATAAAACTAGTAAATAGTGAAAAAATGAAAAGGAAATATTAATCGATTTGATTATTATGCATTTACCTTTATCCAGCTACAATTACAATATATGTGCACACTATTATCAGCAACAAAATCATATTATCAGCATATAATTGTCGTGGTCCAAAACTTTCAGAATCCAAATATAGTCCAAAACTTTCAGAATCCAAATATAGTCCAAAATCGAATTCTTAAAATCTAGAATTTATAATTATTTTTTATTAATTAATCTTTCCTAAGAGGAATAATGCCTCGTATCTATATAAGGTTAAATTGTAAAACGAGCACGTCATTGTCAGGGAAACTTTTAATACGATATTAAGAATCGTTTTCAAGTTGTTAACAACTAGTGCAACCATAATAAACCTATAAATAATAAATAATAAATATTCCCGTTTGGTAACAAAGAAAATGAATGAAAAAAAATCCAAAATCAGAATAAATTAAGTTGAAACAGAGTTCGAATGGGTGTTAAATTTTTTCAAAAGCCCAGAACAGTAAAATTTCAGCCAATGTAAAGCGGAAAGCTCTTAAAGCTCAGTATTGGACTGGGTTTTCCTTTTCCAACAAAACCCAGAACCACATTAAACAGATACCAAAAATTTTCCTCACGTTTTCTCTCATTTTCCTCCAGTTTCTCAGCAACCAAACAGAAAAGCAGACCAAAACACAGCCAAGTGTAAGGAGGAAAGCACTCAAAGCTCAGCATTGAACTGGGTTTTCCTTCTCTACCAAAACCCAGAACCACATTAAACAGATACTAAAATTTCCCTTCATTTTCTCTCATTTTCTCAGCAAACAAACAAGACCAAAAATGTGGACAATGCACCCCAAGCAACACAAAATGTAAGGCTTCAAAAAAAAAAAAATGAAAGTACAAACAAACAAACCTTTCATCAACATATGAAGAGTAAGGAGAAGAAATGAGAAAAAAATAAGTGATCTTAGAAATGTGGTGTTTAAATTTTCACCGACATTTAGAAAAGGCTGTGCCTGTGGGTGAAGATGAGATTCCTTTTTGAATCTGTGTGTTATGGTTTTGGGGATTTCGGGGATTTTGTTTTGTGTATTTGTGTGTGTATGTATCTCTGCATTGTGACTTGTGAGTGTGTGGATTTGTTTTTAAATGAGGGTGACCACATGGGGGCTACCGTGGGGCCTTTTATTAATCAGCGTACATCTGTCTCATCTCACCTTTGATTGACTGAGATTTTGGGAACATTTTTTCGGATTTTGGGGTACCAAATTTTTCATAAAATGATTTTTGTTAATAACATGTTTAATTGGGATACTATTGATGAGTCCAATTTTAAAACAAAACTACAACTAAGGCCGTATCATACACTATACTATATAAAAACAAACAAGATTTTTTTTTAATTAAATCACAGATTAATTTAAACTTTTGGTCACATGATAAATTACTCTTCTTATAAATTTAATTATATTTTTACTTAAATATCTAATTTATTTTATATATCCTTATAAAAAGAAGTCAATTGGAAGTCAATTGAACAATTATTATAGACATTCTCTCTTGTAACACTTTGTGATTAATACAAGATCTGCCATAATGTGCAACAATCATAATTGTTCAACGTGGGATTTGTTTTATATGTGATTTTTTTTTTTTGGGGGGGGGGGGGGGGGGGTGATATTTAATCAAAGATAGGATCAAAGGCAAAGTGGGAACAGAAAATGAGAATCATGGGATGGGTAATATGATCAATGTTGTGGGCATGAAAAGAAATTGAGACTGTGAGGGGGGGGGCACCGCACCGACGATTTGATGAAGGGACCGAAAGATCAAAATTGGCTGTCGTTGCTGTTACTCTACAATTGGGTCCCAATTATTTAGTTGCAACCTACATGTGCCACATGCTTTGGTCGTCAGACTGTCTGGTAGACTATTTGATGAATCCTTTCAATTTCAACCGAATCCATTGATCAGAAAATAATTGGGATTTTTTTTTCTTTTTTATAGTTAAAAAGGTTAAATTATTGGAGTTTTGAGTCATATCTCCATTAATTAATAGAAATTGATTTTCCTTTTGATATTTGACAAAATTGATTTAAGAAGTTTATATGACGAATTGCAATCCTACTAAAGTTTTAAAATATTTCTGATAATAGAAATAATATTCTTATATAAATTTATCTTGTACAAATTAATGTGACATTAATTTATTGGTTGAATGAAAATATAAAATAATAAAATAAATCATGTGAGTTAAGTGATATTTAATTCAACCAATCTTATCATATCACATGAGTTTGTACAAAATAAATTTATACGAGAGTTTGTAACTACATCATTACTCAATTAAAAAAGAAGAAGAAGAAGAAGAGTTTACATTATTATTATTACAATCATTTTGGAAGCAAAATGACTTGAATTGGAAATGGATCATAGTCTTCTTCTTACCCAGTCATCTGTGTAATATTATATGTAACAGAGGATGTAATAACCTATACTGATAAGTAGATAAAGTGAAAATAAACATTGAGATTGTAATGTAACCAACGTTCAATCATCCACGAGAAAGAATTGTGGTTGTATTAACTTGCTGGACAATTTGGTACCCAAAACGATGTAGCTTGCAAGCAAAGGGAATCAAGAGCCGCTTTATTTGTTGTTGGGCAAAGATACACTCGAGTAAATTTACCTGTCAGCTCACCTTCATCATTTCACTGGGGTCGTGGTGGCTACACCTACTTTACTTATATATAAAACACAGTAATCTAGTCACTGGTGGCTGTGCGGGCGACATCGTCTCATGATTCTGCTTGGTTAATCAGCAGTTTGAATACTACTAATGAAAATTTTACACGATTATCGACACCCAGTTAGTCACCGTGTGATTAATGAAGTTGCTTATTAAATTATATAAGTATATAACATATGAAATTCATCGAAATATGTTTTTATTGCCTGTAAAACACTTTACACATAGCCAGTAATCGACCGTGATGTGTGTAATATGAGATGGCTGGAGCTCATAATCATAACTGATTCCTGCAATTTTATATGTTTCCCAAATCCTTTTTTTTTTTTTTTGTTTTTCCTTCCTGCATGTGGTCTCTATAACATGTAAATTAAAAACACCTCATATCTTAAGTTTAGATCTTCTTCTTCTAGCATTTACACACAGGAGTATAAAAAAGGCAAAACATGTGGCTAATACAGTGGCTTGCCAAATTCTGATGCCGTGGGAATCGCTGGACACGCTCTTGAGCTCCTCCTGCAATTGAATATTCGATAAAAGTTAGGCCACGAGGAAAGAATTGACATTTCCCTGAAGGATCAATGGCAGTGGCCAAAGAAACTAAACTAAATCCAAAACTTCTTCACTTTGTCCTGCACCATGTGAAAATATAAAAATGACTATAACTGGCGATTATTATAAAAACCAAACTTTTATAACATTCAGACGTGTTTTCAGATGCTACAACTCAAGAATAGAAGATTTACACAACTGGAATTTTCTATAGCTGAACAAAATAGTTGGCTATCACTATAGTGTCAGAAATCTTGAGAAAAAACTGAAAGCAAAAACCAAAAGCAGCTAAGAAGAATCATTTTTGTGACTTGTTGAAAATTAGGGGTCTTAGGGTTCGTTTGGATGTGCATTTTGCAGCGTTAAAAGAGTGCTTGCAAAAGTATTTTTGAGAAAATATTTGTATAGCTTTATTTTTTAATTTTTTTTTAAATACAGCTTAATTAGTATAAAAAGGACGTTTGAATCACATAACCAAACACTTTACATATTTTTAAGATCGCTCTAAAGTGGTTGCATCATCAATTGCCAAATGGTAATTACATTCATTGGAAAGCACTATGCAGTGAAAGCATTTCTAATCTACCCCAGCTGAACATCTAAAAGCATATCACCAAAGAGAATGTAAGTTGAAGCAAACAAGATTGTATGAGGAATTTCACCAAGATAATAACTTACCGTTGTAACCAATTCATGCATACGTTCATTTTGCTTTGCGTATATACCCTCGGCATACTTAAACAGCCTTAAATCAAGACTGTTAAGTGATCTTATCTGCTGGAGAACTTCTTCTGGAACCAGGAGACGTGCCTGCAAAATTTCATAGGTCAAAATAAAAGTAACAAGGAAGGGATAACATAAAATGAATGACAACTCATAAGAGAGACAAAAGACCCAACAGATCTTCAGTATCTTTAAAATTTCAGCATGCAATGCCCATTCAAACAAAAAGGATAGGACATAATTTGCCGCTATTGTTTCAGCATTACCCACCCTAAATAGAAAAACTTCATCTACCAAAATTATGTAATTTCAAACAATATTGGCATCTGCAGGCCTTAAAGGCACTATTCACTGTCTCCAGCAACTCTCAGACAACAGGTTCAAAACCCAATGAGATGAAGCAATGTAAGAAATACACAGCCACGTCTGGAACTGAATAGTGAAGAGATCACAAATAATCAACTGATCTTCAGAGAATTGCTGGTGAGATCACAAAACTTAATGTACCTACCTCTTTAGAAAAGTTTGCTGGCGAGATTTCCCTAAGAGAATTTGCGCGTCGAACAGATTGGGAATTTCTTAAGGGAGAAATGCATGCTTTATACTCTTCCATAATTTTTTCCACCGTCATCTAATAAAGTGAAACAAAGAAAAAGTCTTTTTTTTTCCAAAATAAAATAAACTAATCATTCCAATATGGTCAAAAATTATATTGCATGTAGAGCTTACATTTTTCTTAATTCCTTCTAAATTTTCAGTGGAAACATTCTCAGTTGTTTTTTGGTCTGAGGTGCCATCCTGTGAGACAAGAAGAAAAACAAAAAAACACAGCAGTAAAAATGCTAATCCACTGGTTGATGAGACAAATATGTCACCACTAAGGTGCTAGAGGTGCATTGCTGCTTACCTGATGGTAATTACTGTCCAGCTCAGAATCTGAAAGTAATGAGTTCTGTTCTGTAACTGTAAGACAGACAGATGAATTTAATTCTAAAAATAATAATTCAGCATATATCATAAACAAAAGTGTAAACAGAACCTATTCCCACCTTTTATTTATCTTGAAAATTTATGGAGTTCCAATATGATATAGACCAAACTTTCAGGACACAGCCAGATGGGCGAAGGGAGAATTAGGGTATGAATTTCATGTTCAATATATGCTTATCAATTCTTTCATGGAGTATTGTGGACCAATAAACCAAAGTTTCAGTGAATCAAGACTGTTTCTGGATGAGTTGTGTGTGACGTTACTGTTTTATGAATGGCCCAAAAGAAAGTTACCGTAGAGCTACTATTTGTTTGACATCATTATTTCTAATCAAATTTATCATATGAATACAACTGCAAATCCTATTTGTTCAAGGAAAATACTTTTATTCAAGCTATCATGTCTACTAACATGTGATTTCTAGATCATTGCATCATATGTGAGTCTGCTAAGAGGCAGCGGATCAAAAGGATCAAAAACATTAACTATTCTTCACCAAACTAACCTGATTTTATTTTTGATAAACCCTCCATACTAGAGTCTGATACTATCTGTGAGATCACCTGTGGACCAACCACATTCACAAACATTTTCGCAGATTCTCTGTGCTTCTCAGTGAGACCAACAAATAGCATATTGTCCAACCTCTTCTGCAAGATTTACAAGTATCTACCATGATTGCAACCATAAGGAGAACAATAATCAGAAAAAAATATTATGACAAAAAATCTATTCACAATTCAAAATACCTTTTTTCAATTACCTGTGCAACTTGAAGCACATGTTCGCCAAGAATTGTAAACTTCTGCACGCAATGGCGCACATCATGTGCTTCTGCTAAATATGAGTTGTTGGTCAATCCTGCAACCTGTAATAGTGAACAGTTGATGAGAAATTTGACAATTCAAGTTTTATGAACAAGCCCATTGGAAACTCAGGAAATCAGTAACTACATTTCTAACTCGTATTCTGAAATATTGAAAAATAGAGGAGATACAAACATGGACTGCAGAGAAGAAATGAAATTACAAACAAGAACCTGTGTTATAAAGATGAAACCATAAGAAAGAGTACCTGGAATGTTGCTCCATTGTGAACAGTGTCCAAAACTACGGGTTCATTAATGAATTGATGTAATGGCATTGCCATTTCTTCCACATTGTATGAGTCATTGCTGTTAACATAACTTAACCCCTTCATTTTTCTGGCATCTCTCTGTTCTCATATGTAAAATTTATCACAATTAATAATGGTACAACCTCCCCACAAGATAAAATTGCACTGCGATGTCATTATATAGCACAACCTACAACTCGAGGAAGAAAGGGGGAGGAGAGATGGGGGCCTTGGGTGGGGGGGGGGGAGAGAGAGAGAGAGAGATAAAAATGTGGAGTATGTTGACTTTGAAATATGTAAAGTAATACTACCAACACTTAACAAGGTTACATTCTCTTCATGGAACCTCACATTTCTACTATGAACATTTTAAAGCAGGAGGGGTACTCAGAAATTTTTTTTTCACATTTATGGGTGATGATCAATGAAGGAAACAATTAGATTTTTTTTTTATCAGTATTTCTATTTTGGAGATAAAAAATTGTATTACTATAGAAACATCAATAAATTGGCAACTGGGCTTCAGCATCAGAAGAGTTTCAAAATACATGTTTTTTACAATGGGATATGAAAATCCATGCTTATGCTTTTTATGGAGACCATGATTTAGCCATCTGATCATCCAGGAAGCCTTTCCTTCAATTTTGTGCAAAAGAATATATCTCCTAAGAGACTTAGGATGATTGGGTGAAAAAAAAAAAAAAATTCTTAATGACAGGACAACTAGGATAACTGATGATCACTTGTGATTATGATAAGCAAATGGCATTAGAGAATTTAAAAAAAAAAGGGGGGGNNNGGGGGGGGGGGGAGGGAGATTCAATATTGAGCAAATGTATAAAAGAAAAACTACCCGAGCAAATAGGTCCTCTCTCATCCACGGAACCAAATACTTCCAGGGCCATATATCCAGGGTACTAACTCCCTTATGCTTGGCTCGTATGCGTTTAGTCAATTCTGTGGCAGAAGTTAGGTTAGGATGCACCAAAAATCTAGATGCTACTTCTACTGAAAATTCATAGGCACTAAAGACTCGGTCAACTGGATGCCTAAGTACTGTCATCACTGATGTTTTCTCTCTGGGAAGCATGGACATTATGCTATAGTCATCGTGTGTAGCCACCAACCTGCACTTTGGTTTGCTGCATAAATTACAAAATGAAATTAATTATAGCTCCACAGGTCAGCAAAATTGATTAAATATTTTTGGCAATGTTTGATTATAAGTTAAATCTCTCTCCTTTCTATTTTGCAAAGAGACTTTCTCACTCAATTCAAAACACCATTATAGCCACTAGAGCTGTCAACCCAGTAAGTTCAATGACTCACTTCGTGTAAAACTAAGCCCCTAAAAAAGGAACAATGAAGTCGAGAAAAGATTATTTAACTATTGCAAGTTCAAATGATTGGATGAAATATCGGATCAACAAAACAAATATTAGTCAAAGGTCTCTAGCATAAAATAACAGAACACAAAGAACAAGATAGTACCGTGGATCAAACCGCAGCTTGTCATAAGACCGAGGGCATTCCAAAGCCGCACCGTATACCTTTTTCACCAGACTGCAAGCATAAAACCAAATAGCCACAATCAAGAATCAAAATGGCAGTTGAAAACTCAGGGCTGGAATTTCCAGCTAACTGCATAGCAATAGCATCCATTAGCGAATTAATTACCAATGGAAGTATGTCCGCCCTCCGGTTCTGGGGACATGTAGAAAAAACAGCAAATCTCGCAGCGTGTGTCCGTCTCCTTCAATTTCTTCCTCAAGTGCCGAACGAGCCCATTCTCTGACAATTTTCTCACACTGAACAAAATCCTTTTCGGCAGAAGACGCATCCACTGACCCACCGCCATTAACACCAGCAAAATCCATAATGTCAAATGAAAATAGTGCATTCTACTACTGAGAATTAACATTTAAAAAGCCTATACTAATCAAAATTCCGCCAGTACCCAATACATCCACAAACAAGCTTTACCAAAAATGTAATCTTTCTATTAATAAACAGTAAAATTTTAAATTTAAACAAAAAATTCAAGCTTACACATGAAGAACAAAAACAAACTTATTAACCGAAACAAGAATGAAAAAATTAAATTTCGATCACACATGCATACCGAAAGCAAAGAGTGCTAATAAGAACACGGCGAATTTCAGAGTAGGAACCATCTTCTTCTCAATTCCTACTCCAATTACTGCCAAAAGAAATGAGAAAGCAAGGTTATTATTGGTTAGCTAACAGCAAGCAAATGAATTTGTACGAACTTAAAAAAAAAAATGGAACTTGAAGCGGTCGACGTCGGGGAGCTGTATAGAGTTTCGGGATCTCGTGTTCATAAAATTAAAATTACCTGCCACCACTACTGCTACGTTCTAACAGACAATAATTCTTCTAACGTGGCCCCACACAGCGAGGGGAAATAATCGAAAGGGAAAAGAATTGAATCTGTGTTCTCAAAAATGAACAGAGAGTCAAGAGACAGCCAATTTAGCGAAAGAATCACTGGATCAATACTCGAAGTACCGGAGAAAGTTCAATAGAAGTTAATATAGCATAGAGATTATGCGTAACGTTATAATTATAATAAATTATCAGAACCAAAAACGCTGTGTCAATAATAAGTTATTATTATGGTCTTTATAGAGGGGTAAAATGGTAGAATGATACGGATCAATTTCACGTATTATTTCATGAACTAATGCAACAGTTGTTTAGCCGTTTATGTTCGCACGCACACACTAACATAAGTTATAGAAATGATAATTAAGCATATTATAGTAGTGTTTAATAAGTTAATAAAATGATAATAAATATCTTTTACCTTACGCCTAGCAATAAAGAGCTGGTGTTTAATAAGTTATATAAATTACAATAAACATGGTAACTTGATCGTAGTTACATTTATTAAATATCTATCATTTTTTTTAACAAAAGAATCTTTGGTCTAATATACACGGAAAGCTCTCTATAATCATGTTATTAGAACTAACTAATTTTATTATTATAAGGAGATTGCAACTTAATAGAAGTATAATTATAAAAATTATTATTTTGACTTAGTTATGTTAGTGCAAACGATGTAGAGGTAAAATATGTGCTATATTAATAATTAATTAATGGAGCATATTAAATCCTATGCATAATATTGATAGAAAATGAATAGACACGGACTCATAGTTTTAGAAAAAAAAAAAAATAGTACCTTTATTTACATCTATATTGAGGATATCTAAAGTCGTCATACTAAAATTATGAAGAATAATTTATTGTCCAAAATAAAATTTAAAGAATATTTTATTTCAACTTAAGTCTTTAATGTAAAATAATATATATTTCTTTTCAATAAACATATAAGTATTATTATGTAAAGACAAGTTCGTTAAAATAGAATCTAAAAAAAATAATAATTTATTGCAATATAAGATTGATTTTTATTTATAATTGATCCAAACTAGGACTTAAATTCTTATGATTAGAGATTTTTTTTTTTTCTATAAAGAGTATCCCTAATAAGGAATTATGACCTAATGAGGAATTTGACTGTACATAACTTAAAATTCACAATGGCACAATATCGCAATGAAACCCATAATGTATATTTTTTTTTTGGGATACTAATAAATGAAATATTTTTATGTTTTCATGTATGGTTTTCCCTTTTTTTAAAAAAAAAATCAATTCCAAAGCTAGATTTGGACTTGGAGAAGAATACGTATGTGCTGTCGTGGAGGGTGAGCAGTGATGTCCAATTATATTATTAAAAAAAAAGTTAGTAGCGTGACACGAGGTGTCAATTTCAATAGTGGACATTGAGGAATGTGGCGCATTTTTCAGTTGTTTCAGGCAGAGTCAAAAGGGCCCGACACACTGGCATTCCAATTGTCATCATTGACCTAGTATTCTATTCTCGTAGTGGAAGTCCTCAAGGGACCAATCCTGTACCCCACTTACCAAATTGTTTATTTTATTATTTTTTTCTCTCTTTTTGCTATCAGATGCGGGGATGAAGATATTGGATTCATGGCAATCATAAAATAAACTAAGTATATAATCGGTATGAAAAATAGTGCACTATTGAAGACATATCTGTACAGAGCTTGATTAACTATGGCAGCATAAGATATGCTGCTGCCGCTGCCAGGTGCCAGTTTCAACTTTGATTGAATCAAAGAATCGTTTTTGCAAACACATAGCTCGATTCCTGTTGACTGTTGTTTGTATATGAACTAATTTCTAACTGGACCTTGCGAGGAAGAAGATAATCGTGATGATGGCTTCAGTAGAACTGCTTTTGCCGCATCCAGATGGTTCAGGCGACAAGTTCCTAGAAGAAATTCTGGGAGCTCTTCTTCTGTATTTGCCTAAGCAAAGACCATATAGCATTGAAGAGGATGTAAATGAAGTGATAGATCATGATAAAGGTGAAATTTGCACCAGCAAAAGCAAAAATGGGAACATTGATTGATATATTGTAACATGAAACTTTGAGATTTCTCTTCCATTTAAATTGAAATAATCTAGAAGCTACAGATATCATTGGGAAAATTTTAGTCTACTTCAGGATGATTCATGAATAAATACAGAGGGCATAAAAGTAAACAAAAATAAAAGCTTGAAGAACCTTTTGCCCATGTACAGAAGTAAAGGGATTTTACCTGTATCAAAAATGCCATTTCTATAACCAGGTTGTTGAGGTAACCGAGAACAAGACTGACCACACCCCTTGCAACTGTTGATGACCCAATATCAACCCCAAGCTGACATCATAGTGGAAAGTGTCGTAATTAGCATCTTACAAAGGTGAAACAATATCTTCAATGTTGGTCCATCTAGTAAACGCCTATTAAGTTGGTTTTCTTAATGAATTGCAGAACCCCAGCAAGATCCACATGCATGGATATGAATTTGAATAAATTATGAACCTTTAACTAAATATGTGATGTTTGATGTTGCGTGAACACGGTTCCACATATTTTAAGTCACTTGCTTCTCCTCCCATCTCACCCAATATAAAATATAATATGCTAGAACAGAATAATTACCTCTAAATAGTTCTTCCCATGGAAATAGTTAATTTCCAGGGCTTGACCAATCAGGCAAGCTTTCTTTCCCACACTTTGCTTTACTATCCACGAACCCTGCAAAAATAAGTTTTAAACCAATATGAGCCACGTATTATAGAAGGTGTTAGATGCAGCATGCAGCAAAAAGTGAATGTACTCCCTTCCTAACAAGTTACAGGCAATAAATCTATTGAGTTGAGATTATTGTAAGCCTTAGATTCAGGAACTTAGGAACTTAGATAATGAACAAATGTGGAACACAAAAGATAGAGAGAGAGATCCAAGAATCATTTCAAAATGACATGTTTACAAGGAAAATCTAAGATAAAAAGGCATAAAACCTTTCTTTAATTGAGTAATTGGTGCTAAGTATATTTTTCCTCTGTCTTTGTGTATTTTCTTCTACAAATGAGGCCATCAGGCGATAAAAATTCCATGCAAGAAAACCATGACATTGTAGACCAGAT
Source organism: Citrus medica (assembly GCA_002013955.2). Classification (NCBI taxonomy): domain Eukaryota; kingdom Viridiplantae; phylum Streptophyta; class Magnoliopsida; order Sapindales; family Rutaceae; genus Citrus; species Citrus medica. The sequence goes on along the minus strand of MKYO02017900.1, from coordinate 383,557 downwards.
AATGTGCAACAGTTATCATCTTCACAAACCTCAGATATGTATGGTATGAGCTTGAACCTCGAATTTCGATATGCATCATCTCCATTGATAAAGCTTTCCAGCAAGGGTGCATCCTTGACAGGAGTAGTCATCATATAGTATAGAGCTAGGCTATATGTTGTTGAACCAGGCACCTGTTTCACATAGACAATCCAATCATTCTATTCTAAATGCACAATACAAGTAAGAAAAGTACAGGTGAAGCTTTGTTTTGCTTGAGCATAGTATAATAGTGTAAATTGAGGCTTGCTTGACTTGACTTGACTTGACATTACCTGTATGTTTATAATGAAGAAAAACTCCGGCCCACCCTGCTCTGCATATTTCTGCAGAATAAAACTCGTAAAATTTCTAATAATCTAACATCAATGGAATCCAATCAAACTTAAGTACAAGATCTTTTCCACACAATTAAAGATTAACCTGAACTACTCCCCCAGGACGACCTCCAAGATCATCTTCACGTTTGTCAGATTTTAGCCAATCTGCAGCAACCATTTGCATCAAGGTGCCTTTTGCCTTAACCTGAAATCAAACAACAAACTAATTGAGAAATAATTAGAACCACACAAATAAGAGATTTACATTTCCATCAGGACATTGGAAGATTCAGGAACGTCATCACAATGATACCCAAAAAAAATCGAACACAGGCTCCATGAATTGTCACATTCATTATATTACCATTAGTAAGAGGGAACATTCAAAACTACAAAATGTGGAACATACAAGCAGACCTTTTATAGAGGCACCATTTACATTACTAATTGTGCTGGTTACTACCTTCTGACGGTCTTGCAGGTAATTCTTTCCTCGAATTAAGAATGTAGAGGGATCTGTTGATGTCCAACTGCAAGGTAAGGTGCAAGTTGGATCCTTTTGAAGAGTGGTTCCGTAGCAGCAAGAAAAGTTATCTTCCTTTGCCGTCCCTTGTAAGTCAACATAGCCCCTCTTTTGAACTGTCATACACAGAAGTCTCTTGACATCAATAGTCAATAGATGACGAAACAAATGGGTAACACAAACAGCTATAACACAGGAAAATTCAAGATTACAGCAGAATATTGCTCAAATTGAATTCACCTGCAAGATCGTGCAATTTTCTGACAAACCCAGCAGCTGTTGATATCTTTGGATGTCGTGTATCCTGCAACTCACATCATTGAGTAAGTAAGAAAATCAAAGCAATAGGCAGATTTTCAGTATCGATTGAAGGATAAGTATCATAATCCAAAAACAGTTCTTTAGTGAACATGTGACCGATGTAGAATGACCTTTAAACTACAATTTCATTTCATAAATGAGAACAAACAAGAACAAATATGAAAGAGTTGGTACCTGAGAATTCATTTCCGGACCAAAATCAGAAGTCCAGCCATTTTCTGAATCATCATATTCCGATGGTTCAGGAACATCAAAGAATTCATCAGCAGCATCATTCAGGCCTACGAGGCTAGCATGTTCTGAAGAGACTTGATCCACTTCTTCACTTGTATTTTCCTTGCTGTTCCCATCCTCTGTTGGCATTTGAACCGTGTTACCATCTGTTTGATGCATCCTCATGTTTCTTGTCAACTCTCCAGATAAAAATTCTGGGGAAGAATAATTTCCTTGTTTTGCTCTAAAAAGTTCTCGTAATGCTGCAAACATCAAAATTTAGTATTTCCCAATTCATTTCATATAAGATCACGAAATTCACAAAAATAGATGAATATATTGAACTGTATGCAGTTCATGTATACCAGCAACTCTTCCAAGCATGCGGATGGTAATAGATCGAGCTGAAGAAGGTTGCAGATAAGATCTCCAGCATTTCCAATCAATAGCAAGCATGTGCTTTACAACTGATTTTTTCCCATGGTTCATAGGAGTTATAACATATCCCCCGCCTGCAAAAATGGAAGATATTATCTCTGATCTCCCCCTTGGTAATCTAAACCATATATCAAAGCAAGAACAAAAAATACAGAGACTCATCAAGAACAGTTCACAAAACAAAATAGTCAAAACACAATGTGATAGAAAAATCATATTGAATAAGATCACAATAAATTAATGAATGATAATAAAAATACAATTATACAAGAGCATATCAACCCATTTCTCTAGAAACAAAAGTAAATTTGAAAGATAGTCCGACCACAAAGATTTCCAGCAGTTAAAAATACCAATAGCCCTCATGTTTTATATGTTTATTCATGTATGAATACAAGCGACTTAGGAAAGTACAACAAATATTGTTTTCTTCTAAATTTTAAGCATACATTACTTTTAAGGCAGGCACGAACGGAGCCTTTCTGACGTGGACATTTCTTGTGAAACACGGAATGATAGAGTATAACTGTGAAAGAATTAACAAACAAAAGTTATTTCTAATTTTTCAAAATTAGACAAGGATATATTTTTAAGAATTTCCTCCACCAAAATAACAACCATATGTTCCATCGTCTTCCCTTCTCCAATAACGCCGCAGCAAGAGATCTCTCCTTTTCATTCCCCTGCAAATTGTAGCATGTAAAAACAAGATTTAAAACTGAATGAAAATTTTACGCCAAAAGAAGTCATGATGTAAATTAAAGATCCGGATCTTACCAAGGTAACCAATCACTATATAACTGCTTGTGGATAATATCGGTATGACCATCAAGGTGTTCAACCACACAGCCCCTGTAGAAACAGAAGTCCCATCTGCAAGAGTATTTGCAAAATTACCTAGGTAGCAGATGCATAAATTTTTTAATAACAAGACTCATTATTTGATAATTAAAGAAACAATGTTTATTTTATTTTTATTTTTATTTTTTTTTGGGTGGGGAAACTTAATATAAGAAGAACAAATATAAAGTTACAAAGTTGGACTAGGTGTCCACAAATATAATCAGAAAGAGAGAGAAAGGAGATGGGAAATAATCTATACAAAGCCCACCCATAGCTCCAAAGATATCATCCTCCTCCAATCCAAAAACATTATATAAGAATTGTACAAATTAACCCATCACCTCCTACCACCGTGCACACATATAAGGATTCTAATCATTGGTGAAATGGGCATATGTCATATGATTGGGAAATGGACATATGACATATGTCATATGTCATATGTCATAAGGATTCTAACCCATTAACAATCGATCCAAACAATATGTTTTAGTTGACTTTAGAGTGCATGTCAGTCCACGTATGCCCTGGCTTTCAAGATTACTTAATTCTAGTCTTGGTATAAACATCCTCACAGTGGGAATTGTCTTTGCTTATGGATGTAGTCACTGTATTTTTTATGTTCAAAGAGTGCCATTTTATGTTTAGATGCCTTCACAAACACTCTTTTTCAACTATGGTAACTTGGTAAGCAGTATAATAGTTTTAACAACATAAAGCTTTGTCTGAAAAAAGGATCAGTTGGAAGAAATGCCTAGGTTCAAAGGTGGCATGAATCACAAGTTAACGCTTCAATAATTATAGTACCACAAGTTTAAATGATATCAGGCAAATTTACTCTGATCTTGAGGCACCAAGAGACATAAGTGTCTGGAAAATTGCTTCTGAAGTACCATCCACCACCCCCACAGCCATTATTGCAGGATGATCGTCCCACTGCAGACAGAATAAACGTATTCAATTCTTGATCTGCAAGTGTAGATGGCAAAAAAGAAACACAACCAACCTTTCCACGAGACCCCCTATCTTTTCCTTCTTTAAACAGACGCAGACCTGCATTACACTTGTGATTTCAGGCATGCAAATTGAGCTATATAGATCAAAAGGTAATAATTTTGTACGAACCATTCTGACAACCAAAGATTGTCCAAGGAGAAGGTGCAATAACATCAGCGGTCACTTGCTCCATGTGAGTCCCCGAACAAAGAGTCCAGTCAATAGACTTCGTGTGACTTGCCCTGCTGGAACCGCTCAATCTAGATGCATAAAAAATCAGTAACTAAGCCAAAGATAATCACGGTATATTAACTTTCTGGACCACAAAAGACCTCGCTAACTTCTCTTCTAGACGAGTTCAACAAAACTATTTTAGTGAAAAGGCTAACAACATGAAATGAAGGATGTATGTTTGTAACTGTCATGCTTTATGCGAAATTTTGATTTTTGAAAGCAGTAACAGCGAAAGTCATTGGTAAAATGTGCTTATACTTGGCAGCTAATGTTTATGTTTATCATCCACCCATTCACTTATACTTGACAGCTACTTATTCCACTCGACATCAAGAACTAAAAACCACAGATCGAAAAACGACACTTATTGCAAAGGCACTATATATAATGTACCTAAAAGACTCCCAAGGGCTATTCGGACGACCAATATGATCTCCTACTCCTTGGTGCGGACCACCCTGCATAAAACATAAAAACATGAATTAGTTAAATGACACATGCAGTCATCTATAAATCAACAATAAAAAGCAATTTAAAAACCTTTAAAGCTGCTTCTTGTAACGAATGAATCCATTTTGCAGCTTCTTCAGGACTGCTTGCTCCTAGCTACGACATAAACCTTCACAACTTACACTCCGAAATTTCACATAAAACTCAACAGTTATTTTATGCAATTATTACCTTACCTTAAGTTGATCATTATGATTAGACGTATTATAAAGAGTAAATATAAAGAACACCTGCAAGTTCGAAAACAAATAAATAGATAAAAGCTTGGTCACCAGTACAAAAACTTATTTAAAAATATAATAAACCACTATAAATAAATAAACAAAAAGTAACAGCCACGCAAAACGTCACCGTTCTCGTACTTTTCTGTGAATACTTTCTCTTCCATTGTCCGTTACTCGAATGCAAGAATCTATAATCGCACTCCTAACAGGATCCTGAAAAAAAAAAATTTTAAGAACTCAAAAATCAGTTAAATAAACAAAATGCAAGACCAAAATTGAAACAAAAGTAATCTAAAAAACAAGAAGAGAATTAAACGACCTCATTTTTGGAATGGGGAACGGATTTGAAACTTTTGAGAAAATGATCCTCTAAAAGGAAGTAGCGTTTTCTAGAGTACTGCAAACCAATCCGATTCGATCGAATTAGATGGAGCCAGCCTTCCATTCTCCCCTGGCTCGTGATTTGCGAGTTATCCATTTTTAGATTCCTCAAGAAACCTCAAAAATCAATCAAAACAAATAATTTAAAAAAATTAAACTCTTAATTCATTTACTGAAATTCATCAGTGAGGAGTGATGTCGTGATTAGTGAAGAGTGTTTTGTAAAAATTTTGCAGGTAAAAGGAAAAGAAAAGAAAGGAGAGGATTTATTTTTTTTCCCCTCTCTTTCTTTTCTTTTCTTTTCTTTCTGGTTAGATTTTGTTTGTTTGTTTGCTCGCTGTCAAAGCAAAAGCAATCGGCAAATGCAAGGCAACTGAATTTTGCTGATGAAAGGCGAGGGTGAGTGCGTATGCAGGACAAAATTAAGCGAATCGTCCGGATAGATGTGAATTGACTCTTTAGTCCCTGGATGTTCGTTGGATCTTTCTTTCTTTGATTCCCTTGGCATATTTTTCTTTTCCTTTTCTTTGAGTTTGAGGTTATTTATCTTTTATTTTTAATTTTTTTAGGTATATTTTTAAATTTTTTTTTAATAATGTATATTATTGACGAAGTAAGTAATTAGTTTCGAGTGGCTCACTAATGGTTTAAAATTGCAACGAATCGTTTCACTACTTTTGTAAAGCTTTCATGAGTTGACCTAAATTTGATGTTTTTGATTGATATTATAATATCTTTAGTTAATTATCTTATAATTTTTAATAATTTTAAAAAAATATTATCATATATATATATATATATATTCATTTAAAGAATACTAATTTTTAAGTTCAATCATTTTCAAGAAAGAAGTTAGAGCGGAACCTCATAATGAAAAAAAAATATTTTTAATGCCAATGAAAATCAAATATCTTCCTCAAATCTCATCCATAGAAGAACAAGAGCGTTCATACCATGATTTTTGTTTTTTATTTTGGGAAAAATTACTAGAATATTATAAATTTTTGTAAATTTTTTTTTCATCCACATTTTCACGCATAAAAGGGGTGATTTTGACAAAACTTAGTTTTTTTTTTTGTTTGGTTGGTACGTTGCATGCCCCCACCGGTTTGATTACACCTATATTATATGACATTTGTGCTTTTTTTTCTTTTTCTTTTTTAAGGAAAAAAAAAAGAAGAAATTGACATTAGTGTCGAACTGAGGAATAAAAGAAAAAGTTAGGTCTCGTTACATCATCTTTTTGTAGCATCGTATTTTTCCTGTTGTAGTATTCGTTACTAAGTTAAGTATTAGTGGAGAATCAAATTGGTTGGCTTGACTAGCAAATACATTTAATTTTTCTTTTTCTTTTTTTTCAAACATTCAAACTAACCGTAGAAGAAAGATAAGATATTGACATAGATGCGTCGTTCTTACCATCTGAAATATATTATTAAAACGAGTAATTTTGCACCGTAAAATTAAAAAATTCGGAAAAATAAATAAGAAACTCTTTCGATTATATATATAATATTAATTTTCCGATGCTTGATGGAAGAAAGAACGCCGTCGAGGCGTGGTTAATTAAAACCAAAATAATAATATTAAAACTAACGGTTCGAAAGTTAAAACTGACGTTAAAAAAAACTCCCACTTGTCTCCCTGGTGAACCGTAATAATCTCAATAATGCAATCTTTTATTTTACGTTCTCATGAACTTAAAAAAAAAACTCCTACTCGTTTCTCTAGTGAGTGGTGATAATACAATCTCTTACGTTCTCATAACAAAGTCTTTTTTTTAAATATTTTAATATATGTGGTAAGTCTTGTAAATATTGGTAAGTGTAAGATAATTTTTTTTTTTTTATATTTTAAGCATAAATTACAGCCGATGCTGTAACAATCTGTACAAATGCAGGCATAAAGGCCTGGTTTCTCTGGCACATCTCATTGAGCTCTGTATGACTCGATATATAACTCTTCTGTACGAATATCCAATAATTAATAATTAATAGTACTCTTTTTTTTTCTTTTTTTCCTTTTTGATAAAAGTTCTTTAAAATTTTCATTTTTAGGCTTTTGGTCATTAGTGGGTAAGGAAGACTGTCGCCTGACAATCAGGGTACAAGTGGGTGGCCAATGATTTCTTTTTCTTGGGTACATGAATTGACCACTCATTCGATTTTGCAAACTCTGATGTGCCACGTGGCAGCTCAATTTGTAGTTTTAGAAAATGTAATTTGATATATTTTTAACTTAAATGTCTTCTCATCCAAGAATCGAATGCCAAATCCCTCGTGCAATCTTAAGCAACATTACTAGATACATTAACTAATAATATCCTTAAAACTTGTGATCAAGTAATATATTGTATATAAATAAAAAATAATCTTTTAAAATACGTTATGAAGCTTTTTTTTCTTTTTCGTGTAATTTTCATTTTCGAATTTCGCATAGGGATTGGGAGATCACATGAAGCATTATTTATGTCTTGCATGTTTTGTACTTGGAAAGCAACACATTATCATTTCCCATGCATGACATGAACCATCGAATCAAAGTCTTCGGATAAAGATGCTTTCTTGTAGGAAACAGCAACGAGATTTGGCATGCATGCATGCATGCATATATCAATATCATCTAGTCTATGTGCGTGCTTTCCCAATGCATTCGAGAAGAAAAATTTATAGGACCACTTCTTTAAACATCGATTTAAATGATCTTGCTCGGGAAGCTGCAGCAGTATCCAATGGCTTTACACTATTCTTCAAGCAACACCATCATTTTCTTATCTGAGCACTATTGAGTTTTTAAATATATTTTGTAATGTATTTTTTAGTAGTAGTATATAGGTAAAATTTAATTTTTTTTATTTTTTAATTTATTAATAATCAATCAATAATTAATTTATTTAGTCATGACACGATCAGATCATGAGAGAATCCTAGTCAATTTTTCAAAAACATCAACGTTGTAATGATAAGGTGAATTTTCTGACGTGGTAGTTTGAATTTTATAACTATATTTAAAAGAAAATCAAGCACAATTTATATATGAGTCAAACCTAAACATATATATTTACTATTAATAAAATGCAAATAATATATTTTTTATATAAAATTGCCCGTAAACTTACAAATTATTAGGTTGATAAAATAATTGTAAATAATAAAAGTTTGAAAAATTAAATTATTGGAAGAAGCCAAGTGAAGAAGAGAATCAGCAAGCAAGCAAGCAAAGCCAGCAATATGCTTTTATTATTGTTCTCAAATTTAATTGTATACGATTATATAAAATGATAGTCTATTTATAGTATAATTTTCACTGTTAATTTGACTTGTAACAGTAATTTGTGTTGTAAATTAAGCGGTGCATCGATCTTTTATTTTATTTGATTTATAATATAATACGCATACAACTAAATGTACAATAAAGTGACCGCCTAACATAAAGCTCACGATTAAATCATATTAAGGTTTCGTTTGGTACAGCTTATTAAATAGAGCTTACAACAATAGAGCTTATAGCACTAGAGCTTATACCAATAGAGCTTTTGGATAAAAAGTCATTGGATGTTTGGTTGTCAATAAAAAAAGTACTTTTGAACCATTAAACTGTGTGATATTTTTTATATTATATATTTTTAGAAAAGCTCTATAATCTCTACTCCCAAAAGCTCAAATTTTAGGCTTTTGCTAGTAGAGGTAAATTAACTTATTTAAGCTAAAAAACTCTACTAAAAAAATAACCAAACACCATAAAAAGATTTAAAAAATACTTATACGATTAAATAAACACTTATGGCTTTTAAATAAGTCATACCAAACAGGCACTAAGTCCTAACATAAAAACTACCAACCTTAGTAGTTGGTTATGAATATTTTATCATAAATCATAATATTGCAACAAAATACTAAATAGTTTTTCTTTTAAATCTCAAACAATGTAAAATAAGTTATAGCTCTCAAAGACACGATTGAGTGATTTTGAAATAGTTTTATTTGACTGACTATTTGAATTTAAATTTCAAGAAAAGTAAAGAATTAAAATATAAATTTAGTCTTTGTCTATCTTTTACTTTTAATGAAAAAAAAAATTAAATAAGTTATAAACGATTAAACTGGAAAGGGCTTATATGGTATTTTATTTTGGAAAACAACACACACCTAAATTACGGGGAAAAAAAAAGATAAATCAAGTTATAAACTGAAACCAACCAGCTAATTGACCAATTGGGTGTTGCTCTCTTAGCTGGCAACACGCAGCTGACAAATAATATTCAAAACTTTAGAATAATAATAATAATAATAAAAGAATCATATCGTTGTAAGCTTTTGCTAGCCAACCTTCCCAGTTTCCAACCTGCCAACCATATAATATAATAACGACACACCGGATAATGTTCCAACTAGACAGGTTTCCCGCCCCAGATAATCAAATATCGTGAATATTAAGTGATGTCGTTTTGTTAGGAACATGTCGTTTTCAGAAATGCTAATAATTTTTCTGATTTTTAATCTCGGAAGTCTCTCCAGTTAATATGTAACACCTTCGATTATTATTTCACTTGAATTTTTTCTTTTTTAACCCTGATATTTACAATAATATATATATATATATAATATTAGGATCGGTTAAATCATTTGTCTTTATATTGATATTAAATAATTTTATCTGCAAAAAAAAATTGATGAAAAATACTACCACTGCTTTGAGATGGTGTCCGATTTTAAAAAAATGAGGAAAAAATGAAGATGAGAAAAAGAGAGAAAATGTAAAAAGAAGGAAAGGAGTTTAATTTGTATTGTTTGTTTTGACACAAAATTAAAAGAGAAAAAAAATTACATATTCTTTTATTTAGATAATTTTAACATTTGGTATTAAACTTTCATAATTTAACTAAATATATTTATTTAAACTTGTTTTTAAATAAATCATTACTTAAGACAAATACTTAACTCACAATTTTTATTTTTTCTTTAATTTGAAATTTTAATTTAAAACAAAAAATTCAAACAACTCAAAGGAGTTGCCACTAGAGCCGCCGACCAAACCACCTCCGCAGGCACCTTATCACCATTTTTCGGTGCGTGAATATCATCATTTTGATCGAAATTTTTAGATCTACAAATCTATTGCACTAATTTTGCCTAAAAATTTGTCAAATCACCTGAAGTAATGATGTTGAGGTGAATTCTAATTCTTTTGAACCAAGTATGAATCTAGATGCGTCGCATTTTCAGGTCACCAACTGCACCTCTGTGTAGATCGGCGATGGAGAAATCCAACGTTACTGGCGATGATGTCCCACATGCTAATGGAGGTGGCAGCAAAGCGATTAACTTCGGGCGGCGAGTGGCTGTTCCGGCCTTCTATCGCATTTCTAACTTTTATTGTTTTCAAATTAATCAAAATTTAAAATCATCGATTGTATTGTTTTAAGAAATTTTATAAAATAATAACTTTTTAATTACAATAAGCTAATTACTAATAAACTATGAAAGGGTAAATCTGCAAGTTTTGATTTCTAGTGGGGGGAGAATTTATTCTCGCCGTGGAATCCAAATCCTTCAATTTAAGGGAATTTAGATTTAATTAGAAATTGCATTCCAACCTTTTACTACCAACCGAATAATAGAAAGGAGAAAGAAGATTCAAATTCTTTCCCACTTCCTTTCGGAAAAAATTCTTTTCCACTTTGTATTGTATTTAACTTGATTTTGGGTCAATGGGCCTTAATCCAGCGGTGAACCTTTACTCTCACAGTTAAGCAGGATTGTAAGAGTAGGGGTTTGAATCTTTATGGACTCAAACTCTCTCAATTAAGCATTATTCATGATTTTATTGAGTTATTTGCAAGTTATTCTCTCTTCTAAAGTACGAGTGGGACCAGAGACAGTGAAATTATTTGTAAGTTTTTTTCTCTTACGAAATACGAGTGGAATAGAGACATCTCTCGTTCGTGAGAATTATTTGTCTATCTGGTCATGTACTTTATAGAATTTAATATAATAATATAAGTTTCAAGTTATATATTTGATTTTAAATATTAATGTAATGATCTGTTGATATGGTTATTTGTTTGTCTAGACATGTACTTTATGGAATTTAATGTAATAATGTAAATTCTAGTTATATATTTAATCGTAAATATCAATATAATGATATATTGTTATAACAGTTGTAAATATATCTGTAACACAGTAACCTGATGTCTAATCAATATTAAAAAAAAAACCTTAGATTTTTTATGATAAGTGTTCAATTCTAACGCACACACTCACTTTTTTCCTATTATTGAATGAGAGGAGATGAATCATGTCACATGGGTTTTAGAGGCATCTTCGGCCAATAGACATCTTGAGCCAATAGACATCTTGAGCCAATATTTCGGGGGTTACTATATACAATAATAAAATCTAAACTCTGCAAATCACTAATATTTCAAAGGTTTTCAATCACATTAAAGGATACCCACCACATGAAGCACTTCAGCATGGAAGGTTTTCACTATTAATGACTTCAGTGCTCCTCACACCCCTGATCCACATTAAATCAGCTATCATTGTAGTTTTGGCCAAATATTTAATATTTGTTATCTCATACTAAAAATATAAGTTATATCCCGAAATAAATCAGCTATCATGCCAGAACAAATATGTCTTTTTTTTTTTGCTGATATGAGAGTGATTATTATTATTTCTTTCAATATGCTATTGTTGGGGACTTATCTTTTGGGTTGGATATCTATAAATCTTATGCTAAGTCTTCCCAAAAAGTGGTATCAGAGCTAAACTCTAGTAGTCGGAATGTGGTGATGGAACAACTCAAGTATGTCGGACAAAAGGACCAGAGTGCGGCGGTGGTTTCGTCCGAGGGGGGATTATTGAGTTGTGTCCCACATTAACTAGTGAATGAGAGATACTTGGGTTTATAAAGTGGTATGTCACTCCACCTAAAAAATTAATCTTTTAAGTTGGATGCTTAAAAATCTTATGCTAAGTCCCCCAACAGCTACAAATTAATATTTGCTCACTGGCTGATTTAATTTTCTTTTATTGACAGATGTCCAAGAGATGCAATGGTAACAATAATCAATGTAAGCTCTAACAGTTTTAAACGTGGTGCTTTGCCTACATGTATATGCTTTAGAGGGCCCAGAGCTTCATGCTATTTCGACGACGATTGGGCTGGGGAATACTTATGAAACTACTGGGCTGGGGAAGGTTGATATGTTACAGGCTTGTCTCGTGCTCAAAATTTGCACGTGTAAAAATCATTTTCATTTTATATCATGCCATCTCAATGCTCGTACATGCTATTATCCCGTGTTTGTTGCTTTTCAATGTATCCCTTATTATCAGTATGCGACTCAAAACCTTTGGTGAGAGAGGGGTGTAAGTTTATTAATTCAAATATTTATCAGTTCAACCCAAAATTGAATTCCATGCTTATTAATTGCCAAGTAAAATCAAACACCCAAACTAGGCTTGCTACATTCATACATTGAAAAACAACAAAAATGAAATCAATGTCATGATTTTGATTTCTATATTTGTTGATTTTTCGGTCAGAGAAAAAGTACAATTTATAAAAGCAATGAGTTATTATTATTATTCCATTATTTAAGTCATATAAATATTAAGTGACTACAAGAAATATTGTTGTCTATTACTTTACTACTACAATCTTGTAAAGCCTTTCATTTCGATGTTTTTCTATTATAATTGTTAGTTGCTTGATAAAATATTAATTTTATCTTTTAGTTTAGAATACACGAATGAATGTGTCTGACAACAGATGGAAAAATAATATTATTCCACTAAATTGTCAAATAGTAGTTTTAACCGTGAATTTATTATAACTACAAAAATAAAGAATTGACAAATATATCTTTAGATATTTGTGTTAAAAAAGGGCAAAATGAAGACACAAATGAAAACACTTTAAGCTTATGGGCAAAGTCAATACTTTTATATTTTATTCCATAAGAAAACTCAAGTGATGCCAATAAAAACTCCCTAATACCAACAGTGGAACCTTAAAAAATCCATTATCAAAATACCACCATATAATGCTTGTAGTCCATCACTAATGTTTAACCCAAAAAAAAAAACAAAAAAAGGGTCAGTGAGCCGCTATGCACAGTGATCCTCTTGGCTGTGATTTTTTTTTTTGGGGGGGGGGGGGATCCAAGCAATTAATTCTTTGGAGACGTAAAATTATAATATAAAAAAGAACATCTTTGAGTTGAAAAATATTAATTTGCCGTCATTGGAAAAGAAAGATCCTAAAATTGATTCACTTATTTACAAAATTTCTCCCACTAAAAAACAATTATTCCAAAAATTAACACTAAATTTAAGTCTTTTTTTTTTTTTAACCACCGAAGGCAATTGCCCTCCCTGCCCAACAAAGTGGATCCCCAACCTTGGCTGTGATTTAAGTAACACTAACACTTAATCACTGACACCTGCACTAAGCAACTTGGATTAATTGACTTTTTTCGATGACAAACAACAAATGATAAACTGCAGCTTGGAACACCTCAAGTCTTCAACCAGCAGCCATTTGCGAGTTCATTTCAAGCTTCTTAGGTTTCGAAAATGGCGAGTTCAACCACCTCACAAATAATTATTAGTTTAAACTTTTTCAAAGATGATTCACGATATTCTATTCTTCTTTTGTCTCTCTCTCTCTCTCTTTCTTTTTTTCTTTTTCCAGATATTTTTAACGTAAAATGATAACACTATCATTGTAATTTTAAAGTGTATACAATTTTATCTTTGGTTTTGTATGTAAAATCATCTTTGCTTCTTCATGTCAGCGTTTGACTAATAGTTATTAACAAAAAAAAAAGGTAATAAACTGAAAGGTTTTGTAAAATTATAGTAATAAAATGATGGACAATAATATTTTTTATAATCATTTGATATTTTACATTTTATAAAGTAATGAAATGATAATAATTGATGGTTTGAGTTCTGTTGGATCCGGTAATGATATCCATTTGAATTACATTGGAACTTGACAAAATTTTATTGGAATTGCTTATTTAAAGAATCATATCATTTAGACTCAACCAAAGAGTAATGAGGAAAGAAGAGGAGTAATACATGAAGCCTTGTCACAATTCTACCGAGTATTAATCAAATTAAACAATAGAATCCTTAGCTGCTTTCTTAACTTCATGACCTTCTTTCTCTTGATGATGAGCCAAAAATGCTGCTGTCTCTTTATGATCTTTCATCTGAAATCAAATAAACAACACCAAATTTCAAATCCCATTTGCAAAAACCTCAAATATTATAAGCAGAAAGAATTATTATTATTATTTTTTAATTGAAATTTGAAGTAACGTCAAACGTGTGTGTATGTATATATATATATGAATGATATACCTGAGAGCTCAATGAGAGGTCTCCGGATTGTTTCTTTTTATTTTCTTGAGTGCAGAAATATGAATACAATCCCATTCCGCAAATGGCAACCAAGATTCCAATGGTGTTTCTCTCAGTGAATGGATCGTGAAGCAACGTGTAGCCAAAGCCGAGAACAAGACAAGTCTTGAGATGACCAAGCACTTGATATGTGACAGGTGATGTCTTGCCAATGACCAAAAATGTGCTGAAGTTTACAGATACTGCTATAAGACACGATAGGATGATAAATGCCTGCAACCATATTGAATCAAATTATGTTAATAGATTTTGAGGGAATCTTTAATACAGTGAAATGAATAGAATGGGTAGGTATTGTATTTACCAAGACTACTGGGGAATATTTATAAGCAAACACATTTTGCTTGGTGAGGAATTGATCAACTAGAGGGCCCGAGACAAAAAGGACGGCAGCTTGGAATGGAGCTGACTGATAGAGCAGCTGCGTTGATGAGACGTTAAGCCTCTTTTGTATTGTGTTTGTAAGCTAAGTTTAAGTGTTAAGTTAAGAACAGACTTTTTCTTTAAAGGTTGGTGTCTTTGACACGATTAGTTGGATTTTATTTCATATTGACTCACCAAGAGACCAACCACTTAAAAAGGATACAATTTGACCAACACAGGTGGTCACAATGGCTAGCAAAGAGAGGATTGTGCCAACCATGTTGAGCTGAAGATCAGTCACAGAAGCAATGCCAACTCCAACAAGTAATAGAAACAGAGAAAATTTTATCTTCTGACTGCAAGAAATAAATTTAAAAAAAAAAATTAAAAATAAAACTTCCACTGTGATTAATCAACTCAACTGGTAACAAATCCATCCACATAATAAAATCGGTAGTGAGTCAACAATCTAAACCCAACAATTAAATCAATATTTTTAGATAGGGGCACATAAACCATCACGGTTTTTTATTTTATTTTACAATTCAAAACACATCCATTTAATTAAGAGAATCCAATGCTTATAAATCCTATTTTCAAAACTGTAAATATTTGATACACGCGTGTGTGTGTGTGTGTATATATATATATAACCTGAATTGCTTTTTGAGAAAGAGAGTTTCCAGTAACACAGTGAATGGTATAATTGCAAGCTTTGTCATCTGCCAAAAAAGGGCGCAAAAGGGTGAATATGCAAACTAATGATAGTTCAAAAAGTATTGGAATCGAATTTCTCTCGTATCGAGATTATAAGTTTAGTTTTAAGAGCATATACTTGATAGAATCCGACGGAGTTGAATCCAAGGCTCAAGTTAAGAAGTCCGATGGAAATGCCATTAAGAATGCCGAAGAGCATGACAGTTTTCACGTCAACTGCCTTGCTCTCAAAGAAATTCAAGCGTTGTGCCGCATGGAGAGTGCAAAATGTTACCATCAGATGCCAACTCGTGAGTGTTGTCGCTAAATATAACAAGACAAAAAAATATATATNAAAGGGGGGGGGAGTGTTAAATAATCGAAAAAGGAGAAGCATTATCACATCAACTTTTAAATTATTAACTAAAGAAAGAGGCTGTGTACCAAAAGGAAAGCCAAGGTTGCTCATTAAAGCTTTGTTGCAAATGACAATAGAGACAGATGATGCCACCGAAAGAAACAGTGCACCAATAACACCCAGTTGAAAGCTCGACATTTCTCCCATCTACTAATTCATCACCAAAAACAAGCAAAATAAATTTTGTTTTTGGGTGGGGGAAAAAAAATAAACAAATGGGTCAGAAAACTATAATACATTGTATATGTATATTGATGAAATGAGCATTTATAAATTTTAGAAATGAGCAGAATTTAAAGCAATAATTTTGCTTCGAGATTTGGTGATTTGATAAAAGTTATAATCATTGATATATAATTTAAGCATGCCCAGGTCACTAGATTTCTTATATATTAATCTTTTTGACCGTCGTATAATATTTTTTTAATGATGGTAGATTTGACAATCGGAGGCATAGGGTGATGGATAACGTGTCTCTACACACACAACGTAGATCATTAGTATTTTTATACGTATACTCCAGTGATTGGTGGCGACTGGTGGCTGAGTTGAATTGAGTGTGATCAGCCCCGGCCCTGAATTCTGCCATCCCTGATTATATAATATATACGCTTTGACTGAAATTTTTTTATTGCAAATTAATAAATCTAAAACTCGAAAAATGACTATTCATAACATGCTGATGAATGTTCTTCCATTAAAATTTCAACCTTTTGCTTTTCCACTGTAATTATAAAATCATAGATACTCTATTACAAGTTTGGAAAATTTTCACTCTCAGTAGAGAAAAAAGTTTCTTGGAATGAGTTTTGGACCAATCACTGATAACAAATGCAAAAAGATTTATTGCACGTGCAACTTTTTTTTACAGAAATGAACTGTATGCCTTTCCTATAAATTTAAGAAGTTAGAGGATAAAGATGCATATAATATTAGAACTTATACAACTGCTTACGTACCTATAAAGGAATTGAAAAGCTTGGAGTTTTAAGATCCTAGCTGGGATAAACTTCAAACAAACTGTAAAAATGGGCCTAGATCGTGCGGCAAAAAAATACACAGAAGGTCTCCTAAAGCTTCATGAAAATCACCACAATCCTGCAAAGTTACAATGACGATTGGCAGCTGGGATTTAATGGTAGCTTTCTTTTGTGTGATAGATTATGTGAGAGAGAGAGAGAGAGAGAGAGAGAGAGAGAGAGAGAGAGATTGTGGTTTCTTTAGCTTCTCGTGGCTTTTGGCTTGTATGAGAATGTTGAATATATTGGCAATGACCCTTTTTTTTTATTTTTGATTGCTAAGAAGAGTTGGTGCCTAACGCCGTTTAATTTTTCATCTGCAAGAACTTAATTTTTGTTTATTTTTTAACTCTCATCTCACGTGGTTCACTTCCAGAAGTAATATACAGTTCAAGTTGGACCACATTTCATTTTCATGTCCTCTAGTCACTCTTTCCATTTTATTATTTTGATTTCCCCTTTGAAATTTTCTTCGTAATTAGCAATTCAATTTTTTAGCAATCATTGATACTAATGGAAAAATCTTGTTGCCCATATTTTGCCTGACAATTTTTTTTTTAAAAAAAGAAATTTGCTACATAAAACATGAAATGTGTTGATTTTTATTTATTTATATTTTTATTTTCAAATTCTAATGTTTACAAAGGGTTTTTGGATCAAAGGATTTGTCCTAAATCATCTGTTCAATCCTTTTACCAGCAAGACTATTAGTATGAAATGTATTAAAATGAAAGGCTTAGCAGACAAGGCAGGAAGGTGAAACGAACATTTCTTTGTTTCTAAAATCAAAAGTGAAATGCCTGCAAATGCAAGCAATAAAGCTTTGCCAACCTCAAAACAAACATTTTTTTGTTTGGTGAGCAAACTTCATTATCACTCCATATAAGCCCTGCTTCTTTGAACATCACTACTATCAATCACCAACCATCAAGCAAATTTCTGAATACCTTTCACTCTCTTACAACTTTATTTTGATGTTGCCTATATTATTCAACCAAAGAAAAATCACAATCACAATCATTGTATTGGAAATGAGCATAAACAGAAATTTGTAGTTGAGAGTAATTTAATGTCGTTGGACATTAGAAAAGAGTCTAGAATGAATGTTATTTATACATGAGTTTTCCCCCCCCCCCCCCCCCCCCGACCTACTCTTGACGTTGAAAAATAATTTTGATAGAAATTGTCCATAAGGTCATGTATGGGGATGTATGGAAAGATTCAAAAAATTTCATAAAATCCCATTATCTCTTAACATTAAAATACTAAAAAAGGAAAAAAAAAAGTAATTGTTTAGTGGTTAAGATGAACTTCTATACTAAAACTTTGACATTAAAGAGAAAATGAAGTATTATTAAAACTGTAAGAAAAAAAAAAGGAAGGATAAAAAAAAAAACATTAGGGGATAAAATAACAATATCTCAATTTTCAAAGTTCCCTCACAAATAAGCAATCCATAGTTGTTTCGCATTAAAATTTATTAGTATTTGTCACTAGTTTTGGAGACTCCAGTTTGCATATTTAATTAATTAATATGACTTATGGATGTTGCTTCTACTTGCCATTTAAGAACCACTAGCAATAATGTTCCTTCCAACTCTCCGGTTGGCAAATAAAGATGTGGCTTCTACTTGCTGTTTAAAAAACCCTACAATCAATAATGGGTTTGGGGTGGAGAAACATCCATTGTCAAAAATAATGTGGACGGAACTAAAGAGGAAGAAAAACAAAAACAAAAATCCATAAAATCTCTTTGTCGGTAAATTAAAAAATACAAACGAATAAGATGAAGATTACATTTATACAGCAATAAGGCCTATAAGTATATGATTAATGATTATTGCTCAGGACTAAACTTAAGTTACTATCCTGTTGGGTTTGATGGGCTCATTCCTTTCATGGAAATATAGTACATTTCTTGGGATCTGATCTGTCATTTCTGAAACCATAATATTGATTATTTATCGTTTCAGCCTCCCTCACAACTTGAACTCAAGATTTGGAAGTCTTTATGTTGCAAGATGAGAATCATTGACGGACGTCCAGACTTTGCATATATCTCGAAGCTCATCTCAATACTCTAAATTACATTTCTAGTTTGAAAATTATGTTCCCTGCAAGTATATTCATTAAAATGCCACCAAAATTCAGGTGGTGGGTCTATAGTCAGAATGAAAAAGAACAGGAAACTCACATAGGCCACAATTTAAATGGTAAACCTGGAATAAAACGCAATGACGAAAGTCTAAAAGCCAGATGGATGTTTGCTACAACTATGCAACAATCGAACCCATTCAGTTCAAAAGCTATATTATGCAGAAAGTCCCGTAAACTATTACGTATAGGCAAAGGATGACAAGAAATGCATCGTCTCACTGTTGGATCTTCTTCAATTAAAATCCAAATGAAGAAAGGGGAAATCATGATTTTGGTTACTGAGTGCAAGACTGAAGGGGAGAAGAAGGGGAAGCAAAATTCATGGGTAAAAACTTCATCTTCCCTTATATAACTGAGCATATCTGTAAGATTACACAAAATGGGCTCACTACCTTGAGCTAAATGTTGCATTAAGGCATTGATCGGTAAAACACCCCTCGAGGCCTAGTAAAATGAGACAAATGTACAAGGGAGAAATGAGAGTGAAATGAATAAAATTATCGGTTTCCAATCTCTTCCAAATAAGCCTTATCTGCATTGGCAAGACGATTCTGGAATAAAGACCACTCATTTTTGCACCTCGCTCTCACCTGTCAACATAGAGAAGATAGAAAGTTATAAAAATTTACACATGTAGTGCTAATTGTAATAAGATAATTTAAAAAAAGAAAAATTATCAACAGTTGACTGCAAACAACAGTATATAAGAACATAAATATACATACTCCTTCCCATGGCGCTTTTCCATTCTCTGCCTGGCCCTGAAATTTTACAGAAGAGTAATGAGACTGTAATTAAGAGAGGTACAAAAAAGAGTATGTTTTGCGTATTCAGCAAGGGAACTGCAAAAATCAAACAGTGTAAATTGTTTTATATGAGATAGTGTTGCAGTTGAAAAGGTTCCATTCTATGCCATGTTACCATCAAATAAAGAATTTAACATTGACAGCCATAAGTCCTTTTTCAGCTCAAAAGTCGAATAACTTGTTTGATGAAAATTTGTGCTGTAATGACTCTGTTAAATTAAATTCATACAATATTGATTGCTAACAGCATGAAATTCATTCTTATCAAATCCACGCCACTACATTCACAGCTGTGGCTAACCCACACGCTTTACGGACGGTGAGAAGTTTGACAAGTTGAACACGACTCACCTGACTACCAAGTGAAGGAATGACTTGATGAATTATCCACTGTGAATCAACCACACCAATTTTTTCATGCGCAGGCTGTGGGACAAAACAAGTGCGATTAAAATTCAAATCAAATAGGATGTCTCGGTGATTTAAAAAAATACAGAGATTTGGCTGTCACAATCCTGTCAGGTATATTGTACACTGAAAATAAAATCAATATTATTTTCGGAACCAGAAACTGCCCAACCTTTCAAGTTCACGTGAGCTAAACCAAGTTACACAACATATATATGAGAAGAAGCCTTAACATATATGCATAAAATATAATTGTCACAGAAGCAGTCATGACAAATCCCAAACATTTACATACATTCATATATCAGTACACACAGACACAAAAATATATGTATGTATGCTCTGTAAGTAAATTTCCATACATTCACAATCCTTGTTATATAAGGGCCTAATTGCCCTTTCCAAAATATCTAGACAATCTGAACATAGTCCACTTTCAACTTTAAAAAAGGAAGAAATTAGGAAAACCACTAACCTCCACACATCTTCTTAGAGCAAAATCCAATCCCCATCCATGCACCAAGTCATTCTACAAGCATACAATTTAGTATTGTTAAGTTGCTGAAATATGAAAAGTATTAAGAAGGATCCTATATAATTAGACCAGGAGCTAGGCTGCTAGGTTGATGATCCTTACATAGTATTCTCCTATCCCATCCACTTATTCAAGAAGTCATTAACAAATGATAGCTAATCTTATTTGTTCATAAAAGGCAATTTCCTTTTTTTTTTCCCCCTTTTTGGGAAGATGATGTATGTAAATAAGTTGTAAAGTTCATTTACATGTACATGAACCCGTTATGTCAGTGAGACGATCTATAAAGGCCTGGAAGATAACAATTTACACATTTATAATTAACCTAGCCACTCATATCAATCAAAATACCTGAATCATATGCCACACACAACGCCAAGCTTCCCGAGAAAATACAGGGGCCATAATTTCCACAAAGCTGAAAGAAAGCAAGAGACATTATATATATGAAAGATAAATTGCACTTGAAAAGATTCCTTAATTGTTGGGGGGGCACATACATCTTCTGCACTAATCATATAAAAGGTTGATGAGTGAATGCAGTTATAAACAAATTCTTTCAATAAATTTGGATTCCTCATGAAATTTTTACTACTTATTCCCTGTGCCTACCTTATCCTACATTTAAATAATGTGCAGTTGGCTTTTTGACAAAACACAACTAGACCACAACTCCCTATCAAATTTGAGTTCTCAATCTAAAGAAGATCTGTTAAATGATAAAATTATATATAATGGTTAATACAATGCCTAGTAGGAAATGTTTAAGCTATCACAAAGGTTACGCTTCAAGTGTTTGGCATAAAAATGCCTAGATATGTCAGAGTTCACAAGTGTTCTTTGGCAACATCTCACAAGCAGCAGAGAGAAAGAGAGGAGAGAAGGGAGAGATGGAGAGCATACGCAGCACATGGAGGCAAATGTGGGTCACTACACCACCCTGGTTTCTCTTCTGTAACCCTGTTCACGAATTGAGACATGTCACATTAAAAACTGATATAAAAAGAATAGTCCAGCAATACCCATCCGCCATATTAATATTAGAAATACACGCAAAGAGAGCTATAAAGCCTACTTGTGAACCTCTTGGTCACCCCTCCTTTTTGTCATCTGCCATGTCAACCCATTATTGGGCTCAAGACCCGGCTGAGAGATGTCTAGACCATGTTTTTTAACCAACTCCATGTACCTGGATATTCATCCAGAGAAAATTAAAAAGAAACATATAACGGTTAAATTTGACCAGAAACCATAACTGCTAAAAAGAACTTACTTGTCCCCATTGAAGTGTTCAACTCCAAGGTCTTCATCCCAGATAAAAATATATTCATAAGCAGCCACAACATCAGGATGCAAAAACCTTTTTGCATACCACCTGCAGAACATATACAATACAAAAACAACAGTGGGTTGAAGATATATCACCTGAATCTCAAATAATTCAGCAAAGGATTAGCTTGATTGGAATTCAGTACAACATGTAAGGCCTTTAACCTAACCATTTTGTTTGTCTCCTTATGCTGACATGGATTGCACTCTTTGACCACTCAAATTCGTCCCATTGACTTGTTTGTCCATCGTAGTGAAAAAGCATAATTTGAAAATCCTCAGAAAACTACCACAATTTAAACAGCACAAATCTCAGCAACGCAAAAGTAAAAATCATAATTCAAAGAAACAAAAAGAGGAAGAAAAAGGGAAGAAAGGATGAGCATTCATCAGTACAAAACCTTTTTCACCATTCTATCAATATTTTTCTTCTGATTCAAACCGACAGTTATTGTTAGCAAGTACTTCGGCTTTTTCTTTAGATCCTGCAGATTTCAGGGTATTTAACATGAGAAGATTCCCAGAAACTAGAAAGTTAATCCACACGAATAATCAATAAAGAAGTTCAACTAGGAAATTCTTCAATCCAGCCGTCACTGTCAACATGCTCTCACATGTCTGAAATGCAATTTGAGCACCAAAATTTAAAAGAGGGGGGTAGGGGGGAAGGAACCTAACATAAGATTACATTTACTTATTCATCCCACTAAGTGTTAAATGGAATTATCAAATTTTAATCTAAATGAATCAGAAATAATGAACTGGAAACTGTATCCTCCATGTGGCATTACTAAGCCTTCTTAGATCTTGGCTGTCCATACAAAAGGACCAATAGGGTACTCATAATTGAGTCCCTTAAAATGCATAATTTACTGATTCCTGCAATTCAAAATATGCATAGTATGCATGCATATGGTCTCAAGCCATCAATGGTACCATACATATGCCATAACACAAGAAAAATAACTCCTGTTTTTAACCTGCACTAAAAGCAGCCCTCCCATTATATGAGAACTTTCAAATTAAGAATATTAGAATTTCTATATCCAGCATTTATAGTTAGTAAACAGGATCAATGATGTCCAGAGTTCCAGCTAATGCCAGTCGGCTATCATATTGATAAGATATTAAGTCATTAAACGTCCCAAAGCAAGCATTGATATTTTCATACAATTATATATCATACCTCACTGGGTTCACCCCACAATCTACGCAAGAAAAAATCGGATTCTGACACAACAATTCCTGGAGGTAGTAACTCCGCCCCACGAGGATTTGTTGAAACATATATCTGCTGTCCAGTGGATAAAGACACAAACAAATTATCAAACTTAAGTTTATTTTTTAAGCTGACAAATATATGGCTTTATTAAAGTAGTGGCCATATTGAAATTTAAAAAATCCAAAAAGATGTAGACGAGAAAAAACCTGCTAAGGAGAAATTACCACTGAACAAAAGTTTGCTTTGTAGTCCATGAGTTTAAAAATTAAAAAATATTAAGTATTAATTAGTTTGGGTTTTACTTGGTATATAATACAAAATTGTGAAAGTAGGAATCATGAGAGGGGATTTTGAATCAGTGTTATTTTAAGCTTTAATTGGTATATAGGACAACAATTTTAGGAGATAATAACTCTGACCAGAGGCTTTGTTGAATCATGCTAGGGGACAACAAAGAAAGACAAGCAAATAATTAGACTGAACTAAACTTCTGCAGCGACATAATGAGCCTCAAAGCCATAAACAAAATCTACCCAACATAAATTATCAGAGAACAAAAGCATCCTTATTGGCTTAAAAATTTTAAGGGTAAACAATTGGATTATTGCTTTTAGTGTATATTTATTTGGCATACAACACAATAATGAAAAATTAAACAGCAGAAGTAAAAATTAGAATCTGGGAATAATTTGTGGTGTAATAAATCTGCCCAAGGAAGATCCTTAGAAACACAATTATTGGGAATATAAAAGCAAATGACCTAGTCAAAAATTAAAACTTATTAGAAAAATTGCAACTGAACAAAAGTTCTTTATTTGCCTAAAACTTAAGGATAAACAATCTGAGTACCTTTTTTCTAACAGAATACATGCTTTTCGTATAGCATAATAATGTTCAAGGTTTCAGTCAAGAACCAAAACTCGTTAACAAAGTTGGATTTTTATTGAATTGTTGTTGTAACTGATAAAAGGAATGACAAAAGACATGTACTGAATCACGGCATTGTGGAAGGAGGTAAATCTTTGATACAAACCATAAGCAAATCAAGAATAAGAACGTATTGAAAAGACTATTACCCTCGGACTTGACCCATTAGAAAAAGGAGATTCGCTAATCTGATTTATGTTTTCTTCTTTACCAGCTATGTCAAACGATGTACTAATGCTTGTTGGAAGATGAATCTGCAAGAGCCAATAACAAATCAAAATGGATGATAGTTTCCAACTGCAGCATAGGTATAAACCAATGGAGGCCAATATACCTTACTAAAGGAAACTGATTGAAATGATCTACCAACAAAATATCCAATGAGAACTCCTATAAATGTTGTGATAATAAGCCTGCCACCATCATTTGTTTTTTTAAGGAAACCACTGGAATGGAAGGGGAAAAATAAAATAAATAAGAAAATGTCGGCAAACTCACCACAATAAAACAGCGGTTTTCGAATGCAAAATTGAGGAGACGAAAAGAATAAAAACAACAGTTTATATCACAATTTTATACAAGCAAAAAATATTATTAGCATAGAAGTATTTTAAACCTGCGATGTGATGTGCCCATTTATTAATACACTCAGTTCAAAAGGTCAGATGTCCAGGAAAATAAAACACCTCCTCAAGCACCTCCTGAAGCGAAAATCTCATTCTCTGCTTCAAGCAGGTAAGTAGGCTCCTCGATGACGCATGAACCCTGATAAAAAAGATACATTCATAATAAGGGTAACAAGTAAGCACTAAGCACATTTGAACAAAAATCATAAGTTTCCTCAATATACAACATGTAGTTTCTCCAAAATCACAATACATATAACCTGTGTTTTACGCATGCGCATGTGTATAAAAGATCAATTAGACAATAATTTGTAAAAAGCAGTTTCAAACCGTCGCCTAGCCTAACAAAGAGAATAAAAACTTATACAAGTATTATTAGTCTTGCTATATAACAATCTCAGGACACCAGAAAACAGCAAGAGTGACGATAAATACATTTAACAACAGTTTTTTTTTTCCCAAAGGAATCTTCATAATATCCTCAAAAACAAACACCGTTCATAAAAATGAACTACACAACAAAACTATTGTCGATGATGTAGCTATAAATACAGTATTTAAGATGCAGTCCAAGTAACTATGAAATCACTCAAAGCCAAACACACACTAAACTACTAACAGTGAACAAAATTAGGCAATTGAAACACTAAATTACAGCATTTCAAAGTTGATCTGTTTAAACAGTAAAATTTCATTCGATTTCAATTTTTTTAAAAAACGCAAAAATAACTGCTACTGGTGCGATTTCAGTATCATACATCAACACAGACGGTTCCGAAACAATGCGTAATTAACAATCAAAAGCAAGAACAAATCACATTACATAATTCTCGTTATCGAACTTATCAATTACAGTAATCAGTAAAATATCAGAAAAAAATTCGACGAAAAAAGAAATGAGAGAGTTTTGGTTTCGTAATTAATACTTACGAGCTTTCGCGTCGATCTTGAGAGAGCGAAACGACGGTGTTTTGATAAAAAAAAAGGTTTCTGTTGGTGAGAGATCAGAGAGAGAGAGAGAAGAGGAGAGAATAAAGAAGAGAGACACCTGGTGTGTGTTGTTTTATTGTAGTTGTGTGTAGTGGGCTGGAATTGAAACTCAAATCAAAACTTTTGTTTTTGTAATTTTTTAATCGGACGATATTGCCCCGCCTTTATTTTTGAATTTGCAGGTAAGTTTTGATAGTGGTACGGGCAAGTTTGTTCACCAGTTTTGTGGCCCAATCATTGTGTGCCACGCAAAAGATATTCCTACGCGAGTCTCAAAAGTTTTTCTCTTTCTACATCTATATTTATTTATTAGTTTCTTAATAAAGAGACCGCTTTATGGCAAACAATGTTGGTACAAATAAAGCATTATTATTATGGCAATAAATAAAACTGGGCTGGTTAGGAATATTCTTTTTCTTTTTTAATTTTTTATGGGGTCAGAAAAAGTGGACTGTTTATCAAATCCAAATAATAAATGACTTCAATATTTAAATAACAATAAATGGTTTTTTAAGGAAAATAATAAATGGCTGGACAATATTATTATTTTAATGTTGGCTTTCGTGAAATTAGACCATGATCTTTATCGTTTTCAACAATTTATTGCAAAAGCACAAAGCAGACTCGGAGTGGGAAACATTCTTTGAAAGAAAATTGAAGGAAAATTAAACATTGTTTGAAAGAACAATGATTTATGTACAATAAAAAAATTGTCTTATGATGAAATTTTCTTTTGTCTTTGTGATGAAATTTTGTTATCTTATAATGATGGTGTACTAATTGTAGTACTAACTAACTGCGGTACGCATATCATTATCGTATTTGAAAATTGATAAATGTTTTCAAAATATTCTTGATTTTTGAAAAATTAGTATTTAAGTCAATAATAAATCAGAGATGGGTTGTGTCATTTTAAAAGCTTATGAATAAATAGTAATGATATGTTTCCAAAAATTAGACTCTTGGCAAGTCATTCATTAATTGTTGTCAGGAGATTATATCATTAACAATAATATTAAAAAGTTAAATATCATTCTAAATTTGTAAGCATATCATTATTTTTTTGTTCGTAATAGGTTTTTAAGATTACACGATCTATTTTTAATTTATCATTGACTTTAATTCTAATATTCCAAAAAAAAAATCTTTACTTTCAAATGAATTTGTATTCTTTTGCTTTAACCTTCTGATAAAATATAATACAAAACCTATTTAATTATTATTTGGTATCAAAATAAATCAACGCCATGTGGCAGTATTTAGTGTGAAAAATAATCTATAACAACAGAATAACGATATAGTTTGATTACAACACTCAACTAGAGATAAGGATAAGCCTGAAGAAATGAAAGTAAAATTGGAAGTCAGTAATATCACAAATAAAAGGATACTCAAGCTAAAGAAACGAGATGTCGTTTCATAGAATTCTAATTTTAATTTGATGTTATATATATTTTTAAAAGATCTCTACAGACACACATAAAACATCACCTATATTATAAAAAAATAAAAAAATATTTGTAACATCACATATATTCTTTTTTCTTTAAGTTTCATTTGTTTTGTTACAACGATACTTAATTCTTAAATAATATGATTATATCACTATAATTGACCATCTAATCATCTTTGCCATATGGCAGATAGCTACTTTTACTGACTTAGCAATCTAATTTATTATTGAAATTGATTGAAAAACGAAAAAAAAAAATCGCACTATATTATAATCTAATCTGACCCCCCCCCCTTTTTATTTTTTTTATACATTATAATAGATTTGATAAATTATCTCGATTATATTATACCTACACAGTACGTACGTTGGGAGACTTCATGTGCTTGCAACGTTGACGTTTGTCATTTGCTGGATTGACTAGCAGTCTAGCGCAGAAGCACTTTGTTCTCTGTAAATCTTGAAATAATTCTATCGAGTATCGACCTCGTCCAATAATTTTATACACTTACATATTTTCTACAAGAATTTTTACAATTTTTAGTATTTTGAAAATCTTGGTATAAAATTTCAAAAATTTGTACATTGTCTTGAACATAATTTTTTCATTTCATCATTTATGATATTGACAGACTTTTTTAATGGACCAAAGAATTTGAATCTTCTTAGACCTCACTCGTTTTCTCATATAAGACATGGGAAATTCCTTTTTAATATATATAAAAAGAGAGACACACACATACGCACATATGTACATAGGCTGTGTTTGAAATTGAAGTTGGACAGCTGTAGTTTTTAAGTTACAGCACTAAAGTATTTGGTAAATACTAACTGTTGTACCTTAGAAGCTATGTTGATATAATTTTTTACTTGTATTATGAAAAATCTTTTATATCTTTAACAATTTTATCAAAATATTATTTAAAATTTATATTTACTGCATATTATTAACTTTTATTTCATAATTATAATTTTTTTTTCACAGCAGTTGTAGTTTAAAAGTTATAGCACCTCATTTCCAAATGTACCTATAGTCTTTTTTCAATGTAGGCACCCTCATTTTTTGTTTTTTTTTTTAATGTGGATACATATTTTAGGATTAAGATTCTCTCATGATTTGATCTCCTCTTGAGCAAAAATATGCATGGATGATTGGTAGTTAATAAATGAAGAAAATGAAGAAATTAAATTCTATCCATACACTATAACTTAAATACGCATGACACAAGATCATTAAAAGTTCATAAGAACTCAAATCATAAGAGAATCTTAATTTGTGTTTTAATAAAGTCAATTTCTAATACTTTTGAACTGCACAATTTTATATTGTACTGAAAACTAACTTCATTAAATCATATAGCTTAATAGTGTGTCCGCAAAAAAAAAAGCTATATATATATAATGAGTTTAGATTTATATGTAAATTCCTATGTCTTTTGAATTTTAGTAATGTTTGCACTTTACATACATCTTATATTTGCTTTCTATCATTGGATCATTTGTTTGCAGTTTCTACCACATGCAATAGCAAGTAAGCAACATTGTTACGTCGCTATCATGATCACAAATGGACAGTGATTAAGGGTGCGTTTGGAATTGAGGTGCTGTAACTTTTAAGATACAGCTGCTGTGAAAAAAAAATCACTGCGACAATTGACGCACGCCACTCCACACGTTAACAAAGTGAAATCTTATCATTTAGGTGCGTTTGATATTGAGGTGATGTACTTTTTAAGGTACAGCTGTTGTGAAAAAAAAAAATTATAATTATGAAATAAAAATTAATAATATATAGTAAATATAAATTTTAAATAATAATTTTATCAAAATTATTAAAGATATAATAAATTTTATATTATATAAGTGAAAAATTATATCAACATAGGTTAAAAGTTACAACAGTTAGTGTTTACCAAATACTTTAGTACTGTAGCTTTTAAGCTACAGCTGCCCAACCTCAATCCCAAACGCACCATAAGTTTGAACTTAGTATTATTCATCATACTTTTTACCATTGGGTCATCATTATTTTTAATTTTATACTCAATAGTTATGTGTGTTGATATTAGTGACAACACATAAATATTAAATAGAATATCGGCACACACCACCATGATGATCACAAATGAACAGTGATTGGCCACCAACAAAAATAAAATGAGACCTTACCGAAGACTCAAAAAATAGATAAATGATTCAGTATTAGAAATTTTCATCCCATTGTTATCACCATATACTTTTTGCTTTTTTTTTTTTTTTTTTTGGTTATGCGATTTGCTTATTACACCACCCACCAATCTATTCTTAGACGTTTATCCATAACCATAAGCTCCTTGCCGGTAAATAGAACAATAATTAGCTTTTGGTGATTAGTCACGCCTGTATCAAAAATCAAACCACTAAAATTTACTTCATGATGCTTCATTTACAGATGATATTGACATGCACCAAAGATGTTAGTTTGACTCTTTAGGTTATTAGTCAATTTTTATTTTGTTGTATTCCCACCACCTGCAGCATTAATATAACGAGTGCTTAATTATGTGCCGAGAGATTCCAGTTAACTAAAGATTTTAAGAGAGCAAAGTACAATTGTTTAATTCCTTTTGTTTAATAGACAATTATGAGAGCCAATTTTTGGCAATATTGATTGATAACTACTTAGCAAATTCTTCTCCTCCTCCTCTCCAACAATCACGTATCAACAAATTAAAGCAAGGACCAAAAAATACAATTAAAGTAACATTTCATTTGAAAGAAACAAAGAATTAATAATAATCAATAATCACTGTTCAAATGTTTTCAGAATTTCGAGCACCGCGATGGGAGACCTGTTTGATGGTCAACCATCACAATCTCCGTTGCGTTGTCACATCTTAGCACATCTTGACCGAGCTTGGCACCAGCAGCCTTGAGACCCCTTAGAGAAATAGGCTGGTTGAACAAGTTTAGTGATGGCAGTTTTGAACCTGGAGGGAGCTTTCCATTTGGCAACAACGCTTTGAAATCATCTTGCAACAGTGGCACCTCAAAATCTGACTTGTCATGCCTAACGACGTTATCTTTTGCGCTGATATGAGCCCCTGGTTCCATGTGGTTAGTCGAAAAACTTGCCTGGTTTGGGAAATTCGGATAGAGACTGACGTAGCCTCGAAGATACATCATGTCTATCAGGAACTTTTTCCAGGAAGCTTGCCAACCATTTGTCCTGGATTTGGGAATCTGAACTGGGTTTGCTTTTGCGTCTTCGGTGAACCTCATGTGCATGTAAACATAGAATTCTCTCCATTGCTTGGGGAAGAAGACAGCTCCCCAACTGCAGGGTAGCTGGTGGAGATATGGTGTGTTTGGATGAATGTGCTTGAAAAATTCAGTTGCATTCCATTTAGGCCTTTCTTTCACCACTTCAACTATTCTAGGAGTGTAAAGAGAGATCGAAGAGAGTTCCGGGAGTGAAATTTGAGGATCGTAGTGGTATGCCAAGAGAGCGTATTTGATCCATAAGTAGAAGTATGGAGAGACTTCGATGTCATCTTCGAGGAGCAGGCCAAAATCGTCATCAGATGCAGGGTACCAGCTTTCACTGACTGCTCGAATTAGGCCACCCTGGATGATTCTCCTTCGGAGAGTTTTAGGACCATGGGGCC
The DNA here is from genome assembly GCA_002013955.2 of Citrus medica. Taxonomy (NCBI): domain Eukaryota; kingdom Viridiplantae; phylum Streptophyta; class Magnoliopsida; order Sapindales; family Rutaceae; genus Citrus; species Citrus medica. The sequence goes on along the minus strand of MKYO02017900.1, from coordinate 352,476 downwards.
AGTCAAAAGTGCTTACAAGTTTAATAGTTGCTTCGTCAACTTTACTGTCCATGTTAAAGCTGATAGGAACCTCATCACCAAGATAGTAGGCATTGCTGAGAGATTTGAGAAGCCTTGTCAAGGAATGTACGCGGTTTTGAGTTACTATGTTGACAGAAATTCGCATCCGGTTCCAATCTGCATCACACGAAACTGTTGAGTACTTGGTTTAAGCTAAACAAAAATGCATTAATACAAAAAGTTACCAGTATTATTATTGCATTATTGAAAAAAATGATCGATGATTACTTGGCAATGCTGCGGATCTTAGATCAGCCATCCAAAGAACTTTTGTAATAGAAGGTCTTGGCAAAAGAACCAATGTTGTGCCATTTGACTTTGTTTCTGTTGCCATCTTCAAAGCTTTCTTCACATTAGAATCAATGTCAGCAACCGTGATCACGACGCTGGGGTTGTGAATTTTGATCAATCCCTTCATGCTAGAGTACACAGCCTGCACCACTGGCACCTCCGACTTTGATACACCCGACAAAGTACCAATTGCCAAATCAAATATCTTAAACCTTCTCTCTTTGCAAACCAACTTAGGCCAATTGAGTGCACTTGCAGCATCTTCGCAAGGGCAAAAGTTCCCCCCTGAGACCACAATGTAAGCCTTCTTGCCAACGGTGGACCTGAATTTTTCGAGCAATGGTGCCAGCGCGCGAACTTCATCAACAGAATGAACATAGAAGAGTGCATCAATCTTTTGAGGATACATTGCAGCCCATTGAGTAATGTAACCGGTAGAAAGAGCTTTCCACCATTGGTCGTCGCGAACTTGAACAACGTCCTTGAAGATTACTGTGGTTTCGGATACATAAGCAAGTCTGTGCTCACTGTCACCCCATGTTGCCTTGTCATTAGGATCAACTGGAAGAACAAATGAGCCTGCATTTCTGTATTTCTGAAGCTGATAGCTGCAATATTTTATGAATTTAAAAGTCAGAACAGTCTTGAATTACTAATTATACTTATTGTTATATCGTATTTCCATTTCAATTCAGCAATAGTATAAAAAATTAAATCATGTGAACCATATCTCAGAAACGGGCACATAGACACATAGTGCTACAAGGAATCTCAAAAAGTAAGCTCTCTTTCCAACAAAGTTGTTTGGCTTCCTCTACCAAAATTGAATGTGTATAATTTGAAAGTAAACAATTTCAGCAGACAAAATTGGAGATACAGAGTTGATATTAAAGGAAACAAGATGCAGGGCACCCATGCTTTATCGGAAAAATATCGTAGTGACATCTTCCAAATTAATAATAAAAATAGCTCGTGCTAAAAGATTCTTCTGCGGGAATTTTATTAAAGTCAGGCACTGGTTAAGTTGAATTTTATAGTACATGAATGCTCTCTGAATCAACTTCAACTCAATCCGTTGCCTAAATTAATTAGTTAACTAATGATGAACCATCTTAACAAATGATGAACTATCGGATAAAATCAATATCGACCTAAGGCAATCAAATTAAACTTGATAATGAAAAAAAATGGTTTTTTGTTATTACCGACTCAAAATTATATAATTAAATTGCATATATATTAATGAACAGGTGAACAACCCAATAAAAGTTCTCATTTTGTTTTGGTCAAAGCAATGCTAATGAGATCAGAAACAGCCTCCCTTTAAGCTTACTCAATGCTTTACAATTTTAAAAATAACTCAAATGCCTGCTTTGGTAAACCCTTGTTTTAATACTAATTACATGATTCATGAACTTGTATAAAAATATGTATTACGCTGAATGACAAAGATTAAAATGAAAAAAAAAAAAGAGTTAAGATTTCATTCACGATAAACATACCTGAGATGAAGATCTTCTCCAGTCATGAAAGTGAATGGTGTCTCGATAAAAAGTGTCTTCACAAGCTCTGCTGAGAGAAACCAAGAGCTGGAAAGAAAATCAACCTGAACAATTTTATCAACTGTGATATCATAAGCAGGGTCAGGCAAGTATAGCCCTGCCTCCTTTGATCGAAATTTTCTATAACTTGGGAAGGTAAAATCTTTTTGCCTAAAAGGCAAAATCCTTCCAATGCTGCCCAAAACTGAATTCTTGTACTTCTCAGTGCCTGCTACATGTGACAAAATTTGTAGCATTTTTCTGCCCGGAATCATGTCATCGTCAACGATATATACAAGATCAGCTTCAGTTTGTAAAGCCATTTGGAATCTGCCATAGTACTTGAAATCATAGCTTGAGCTAATGAAGCTGATTCTGGAATCATTGTAGCTATTTACTATTCTCTTCAACGAGAGCTCATTTGGGCTCCCAAATGAAAGCACCCAAACATGATGAAATGGAAGGGTTTGTTGAAGCAATGAATCAAGCTGTGCACACAGTGTTTTTCTTTTGAAGTGGTTTAAAATTACTGTCACTTTGGGTCTATTTGGACCCTTCAAATCCCACTTAGATTTCATTGCCATAAGCTCATTTAGAGTCTCAGTGCCAATGGACTTGCTCTGAAAGTCCAAAATCTCTTTATACAACTCTGTCTTCAGCTTGATCATTTGCGCGTCATTTGACTTCTTCTGCAAGAAATCTATTTTCTCATGCTCGCAGACGTCTGTTGGAGTCAGCAGGGGAGGGATTTCAGCACTGACAAGAGAAGCAGCTTCCTGGTAGTGATTCAAAACGTGGGGCGTGATGATGAGCTGTCTCCAGTTTCTCGCAATCCTTGTAGCCCAAGTGAAGTCCGGTTTGGTTCGCAAATCCACTGCCGGACTCATGTAGTACAGAAGAAATGTTGCGTAAACTGCAAAGGCGAATTGCAGGCAAGTGAGAGCTGTCACAAGCCGCGATGAAGCACTCTTGTGTACTTTTAGCTTGCCCTTTCCTCCAACATAATCACTTAGCATCCCTTCCAAGTAATCCCCACTTCTCATACTTGGACTCCGAATTAAGCCCATTTTATAGATTAAAAAAATTGTCACCCTACATAAAAACACAAACAAATTGATTAGCACTAAAAATCAAGCTTAAAACAAGAAACTTGAAAGGATATAAACTTAACACCAACCAGAAGAGGTCAAGTTTAGCTATAAACTTGAAAATGAATAAAAGAAAATTTTGTGCGGAGAAGTTTGAAGACAATGGATCCTGTGCAAGAGCATTTATATAAAAAAGAAAAGGTAGCAGTAGTATAATGTGAAGGTGAAGCACCCCATGAGAAATGCATCAAAGGGTCACATGGGGCTAAACGTTTATAATAATAAAGTGTAAATATTTTAATAATTAGTTGAATTTACGCGTTCCCCTTCATTATCACTCTACAATTTTTTCATACATTTATAAACCTAAACCTCCCTTAAGACACCACTTAAAAGCCGGCTTTGCTGCCGCATAAACGGGCTACCCTCGCGTTTTTGGCACAGCCCATGTTTAAAACCCCGGATGGGTTTTTGGTTTTATATGCATTCTCTTAAAACGAAATAGTAATTTTAAAGTAGATGTTTCCAAATCATAATTTCTTTTGTTACTTGAGAACACAAAGTGATTATAATATATGATTAATAAAGAAGACATGATCTTTGAAGCTTTATTGTCAAACCCAAATTAAACCCAAACACGATTCCCCAGATCAAGATTATCTGTCCAAAGAACATTATAACCGAAAAAAATGAAACAAATCATAAGCTATTGGCATGCATTACCTTGTATGTAAAGAAAATGAACACAAAGAAATTAAGAAACAACAGGCCTTTTCTTGTTCAGCAAATGAAGCAATAATAATAGCAGCCTGTGTTCACAAACAAAAGAATATTGTTATTGGCTGACAAGCGGCCACCGCATGGAGTTGCAGAGAAGGGAAGTTTCATTTGCATTAGGGTTGAAGAAGATTGAGTATAATTGTATAAAAGAGATGCTATGTACACAGAAAAAATTAAAAATACTTAATAGATGCCGCCAGGCTTTGACTATGCATGTAGGTATACCCAGATGAACATTACAGAAAACTTTGTTAATGGCTTTTTGCCAAACTTAGGCAAGTTGTATTTCAAGAAATCCATTGCCCATGACTAAATTTGCTTGCAGAAGGGATAACTGATCAATATTTTTAAGTGGGTTTGGTTGCTTGTTGAAGAAAAAATATACGAAAAAGAAAGTATGAACACAAATTCTGTTATTTTCTTTACAAGTCATTTTTTTTTCGGGTGAGTTGCCATTAGCTTTCAGAAGCTAGCCAGCAGGAAGAACGAAAAGTTTAGGCTTGAGAAAATTATTAAGTGGTCAAATAATTAATAAGGATATACTTGCTAATTAATGAATAATTAAATTTTGGAGAAAGAAGTTTTGTTAGATTAAGAGAAAATAATATGCTATTGCTATCTTTAAGAAGGGGAAGAAAAATAGCGAACATGTGAACCAGAAATTTTAGGACATATCTATTCTAATTTATAGTAATTAGTTATTAAATCATTTTTTATTTGTTGAGAATATAAAATGTGCCCACACTTGTTTAACTTGAGTTATAATCTAAAAGTAAAGGTGGCCAATGGGTCGGATGGCACGAGGCATGGCACGAGCACGTCTCGGCAGAGCACACGGCACGGCACGGCACGCATGTGGGCCGTGCCGGGTTTAGATTTTAGACACGCGGGCCTTAAAAGTACGGCACGAGATGGGCCAAAGCACGACACGCGAAAAAGTACGTTTCATTTTTTAATGAAAGTAAACTTAAAATTTTATGATTTTATAAATAACTTGAAATTGAATCTTTTAATATCTTTTATTGGCTCAAGTTTATTAAATTTATTTAATTCTTAGTTTCAAAAAAATTATAATTGATTTATGTTTATAATTTATTAAATAAATAATTGATAACATGATTTTAATAAATAAAATTATAAATATAATGATTTTATAAATATGTATTAATATTATTATAAAATATAATATATGACTCTACGTAATTCCAAGTTAACAATTAAGTTAACTCTTAAAAAATAATTATTATTGTTATTGTTAAGTGTTAAAAAAGAATTATAATACCATAGAGTCAAACTTAGCACGTAATATTACATTCTCTTATTATTATTAATTTATTATTATTGAATATGGACTTGAGTTATGAATTTTTTATTCTATTAAATTAAAATAAAGGCATATGGATCCAAAAAAAAATACATAAGCTTGAAAAAAATAAGATAACAACTTGGCATACGCTCTTAAAAAAAAAAATAAAAACACTTAGTGAGCTATTTTTCGTAGGCACGGCCCATGGCACGGCACATGTGGGCACGGCACGTATGCCGGGTTGGCACGGCACGAGCACAAATACGTGTGGGTTTCCTTTGATGGGTCTGGGCCGGCACGGCACGGCCCGTTGGCCATCTCTACCTAAAAGACTAGTAGTGACAGATTCAATAATTGAATCCTGACGATTCTTTAAAAAATTTCAATTATGAAATAGGCAAGGTATAGTCGTTAAACTGCAATAATTTTATATACACTATGAGAGTCATGATCCAATATTGTTTTGCTGCGCAAAATGTTTTTTAACCAACAATATTCACGTGTACTATCATGTTAATTTATATTTGAAAAAACTCTTGGGTTAAATTTAAAAAAACAACATGAAGTTTTATTAAGGAAAGCTCTAATAAAATTACATTGACATTTTTTTTTTGGATATATTCAGAAAATTTTATTAAAAGAGATCATTATACAGACAAAGAAGGGTGGTAGCCAAATTAAGAGTACATTGACTTTGAATCATGGCCTCTTTGGGCATGCTGCTTCTAATTTATAAAGAGATTTTCAAGGTCATGCCATATATTAATTTCGGTGCTTAATTAACTAGCCAACTTGTAATAGTTAATTTTTGGCATAACTTGTATTAAAACTTCACTGTTCAAGATTCCATACATGGTCAAATTCAAAACGTCAAATACAGTGATGGGCTCTCTCACGTAACACCTATAAGCAATTATTAAGCGGTAACTCAATTCTAGAATTAGACCCTACAACAGGGTACAATGTGTGATTCATAAGCATGGCGTATAAATTATAATCAGTTTCAAACCTAATTTCTTGTCTGTGGATTAAACTATTTAACTTAGCACACTTACTTTTAACTTATTACTTTTTAAAAAAAATTATTTTGAACTTAACAAGTTAACAACTTTTAGCATCCTAACTTTTTGATTAACTCACGGAAAACAAAAAAAAAATTCGAATATAATTGATGTGTGGATATAGCTTATAAGTGAATATGCATTTAAAATTGTTCCGATTTACGAAAGAATTTGTCACTGTCAGTCCCCAATACGACATGCATGTTGGGCAGTAGGGGACCCATAGTCAATAAATCCATTAGCGGGTGTTTTCATATATGCTAGCTAGATACCAAAATTGGATTATGAGCTTGATGCTGATGTTTGTTCATACATAACCATAAAGTCTAACATTTAAGTGGCAATTTGTTGTTTTAAAATGAAAGTCAGCACACGACCAACAACTTGAAAGATTATAACCATATAAGAGTACCAAGGCAAATTACTTTGACTTTTAGGGAACTTCAATTAGGCATAATGATAGTTCTCGTAACTTTTGTTATGAAATGTGAATATTAATTAATTGCGCTACTCATTAATATGGGTTATCATTTTCTTTTCACTACAATGAATGATAAAAGGATTGATATCTTATCTGAGCACTTATGATCTTTTACAGATTTTGTGACATATGTGTTTTAGTATTAATGAATGATTAAGATTTAACTACTTTTTTTTATTTATTAATCATCAATTATATTAATAGTATTTTTTTTTATCATGGATCAAGAGTGGATCCTGATCCATGATAAAAACCCATTTCGTAAACTCTCTTTTCCATTGACTGATTATGATTAAATTAAAAAGAGATTAGTCGAAGAGTAAACATTATTGAAAATTTTAAAGCATCACCAAAACACATTTAAAGAAAGATTTTATTTTATTTTTATTTAAGGCACTACATGGGTTCCAATAAACTCTTTCAATCAAATTCTTCAATTAAAGATTATTCTTCTCTCTCTTTAATATTGAAGAGTGACTTCTTCCTCTTCAAATAATGTTATAGTATTTTCAATATCATTATTATTGAAGAGAGAGAAGTACAGTAAGTACATTATTTAAAAAATGGAGAATAATTGAATTTGGTGAGAGAAGAATTTAATTAAAATAATTAAACTCATCTCTTTTTGAAAAATCTTTTGGGAGAGGGCTTTTTTATTCTTCTGTTTGATACATAAGTTAATAAGTATTTGAAAAGTAAAATTAAACGGATCTTTTAGTGATGCGTAAAATCATCATGAAAACAAGTTTACTAACAGTATTTAGCAGCAATTAAACGGATCAAATAGATAAAGAAGGCATTTTATTTTTATTGAAGTTGATAATTGTTGATCACTTGAGTTATTGGTCATGTTGTAAAAGCTCTTCTTCCAATCAAATCAGTGTGGCGTACGTCTCGTCTGCGCATTATGTATGAATTTTTGAACCATGCTTGATGATAGCTCAAACTGTCATCTAGTAGATTGTAATGTGATCAATCTGATATATAGTGCTAAAAGGTCTTTTAGATACATCCTGAATTATATCACATAAAAAGAAAATAGATGTTCCCAAAATATAGAAAGAGAGCATTCAATTCGTCATATGCAAACGTCACATGCCTTTCTGAGCATGCGTGTAGGAGCTCACACACGTGCATGTGCATGTGCCATGAACATGCAAAGCCCTATACTTAAACCATTTTCAGAATTCAGAGTCAAAACTAAACATTCTTCCCTTAATTATAATAAGAGTAATGATACAACCACAAATTCTTGTACAAACTTATTTTGTACAAACTTATGTGGAATGATAAGATTGGTTGAATTAAATATCACTTGACCCACATGATTTGTTTTTATTAATTTATATTTTCATTCAACCAATGAATTAATGTCACATCAGTTTGTACAAAATAAGTTTGTACAAGAGTTTATGGCTGTACCATTACTCTTATAATAATAATAGAACGATGCATGTTAAGGTCAAAACCCTAAACCCTAAGAAAAGTCAACCTTTGATGCTAAACTAATTTGCAAGATCAAGTGCACCTAGATGGTTTGTCACTTTTGACTCTGGCCAGGTGTCAGATTTGACGGGCCGTTGAGCTCTGACGATGCCAGAAAATCAGATCTAGTGGAAGCCACCTAAGCCAAGATGCAATCCAATTCTAGTTTTTTATGACCAAACAATTAACGAAAATAATGATGAATCAATGATCAAATCTCGGTATGAGTTGCATTCACGTGCAACTCTTCTTTCCATAAATATATATGAGCTAATGTTTGTATACTTTATCCTAGTTAAAAACTGAGTCAATGTGAAGATTTTGGTCTTTATTAGTGTCCTCTAAGTGGAGGGATGCCTAATGGATTAATTTTCTATAGGCAATATTTCGCATGGTTTCTAGCCACAGCTCCTTGAAAGCCAAAAATTCCAAGTTGATTAACTATTAGATTCTTGCGGGACTTTTTAATAATTTGCTGAGTCTTGCTGCATGATTTGCCTAATTAGTTTTGGCTTTTGATCATATGAAGTGATCCATAAATGAAATAATTGTGGTTGTTGGTTTATAATATGATGAACAAATTAAACAAAATATTTCATTCCTCAAATGTAGTTTCGGTACTGTAGTGTGACAATATAGTTAAACCATGTGCTGGGTTGCTATATAAGAAAATTATGGATTGAATTTTTGCCAAAATGTCAAGAAGAAGTCATTTTTGAAATATGGAATTGAGATCGTTAGTTGATAGAATGTAAAAAATAAAGGCGAATCTTATATTATTAATTAACTAAAGTATATGGTTACGTGATTCACGAAAGATCACTCAATATTGGTTAGGCCTTTGTTATGAAATCAAGAGATTGAAAGAATTGGTTCAATTTTTTTTAAAAATTTGTGTCTGTACGTGTGGAAAAAAATATTTTTAGAAAAATAATTTGCACATTCTTGTTTTCGTTGTAAAAGTGTATGATTGAAAAAAGAAAAATGTTAAATGGCCAAAAAAAAAAAGACGATAGAAACGGCAGCTTATGTAATGTTGTTTCATGCCTCCTTCGCTCTCTTACTTTTGGCCATTAGTAATATTAAAATAATAATAATTGATGACAAAAAAAAAGATAATCTGAGCCTTATCAATACTAAAAAATATTATCCTCTCATAGCATAGAATTATCATTATAGAAATACAGTATATTAAAACCTATTTAACTATTTATACCTTAATGATTCCAACATTATCATAAATCACATAATTAAATTTTTTTATTTATTTGACAAAAATTTGATACGAAAAATTGACTATGTATGAGTGAGAGAAAAAGTTAAATGGGAACTTTGACAATAATATTGTTGGCTGGTGGCAATAACTCTGTTGACTACAAGATTATTATTATTATTATTATTATTTATAAGAGATCATTAGTTGATCATCAAGGAGATAACAAATTATCATTAGTTGATCGTCATCAGCTTGGGCCATCGGCGACTCTGTTCGTCACAAAAATGACTTTTTTTTTTTAAATAGAATGACTATGCAGATCTCACGTTGAGTGGAGTACTGCTATAAGATGATATCTATTTTAGCATTGATAAGACTCAAAATTCCTTAACTTTTGGTTATTTTTCATTATTATTTGAATACTCCTAATAACCAAAAATAAGAAAGAGAAGTGGGTATGAAACAATAGCACATGATGTCGTCTTTATCGTCTTTCTCTTTTTTTTTTTGGCCATTTAGCAGCACTCCTAAAAAAATAAAAAATTACAACTGAACTTTTTAATGAAGGTTTAGAATCATGCTACTCCCTTCACTTACATGGATCTCAGGTTTCGTATCGCAACAAGTGCTACTGATTTAATATATATAGTCGTACTCGTAAGAAAATAATATATGAGAAATAATCGTATGAAAACCCTAAGTAGAGGCATTCAAGATACAAAGCTTGTGAGGTAAAAAGTAAAGATTATTTAAAGATTTTGGACCTAATACTGTGAAAATGTTTCTTCATAGTTTCATCATTTGACCAAACTTTTTCATTAAGATTCCAAATTGATTGAACGAAGGTTTAGTACAATCGTACAGCCCATTATTAGGCCACCATATCACGTGGCTTGACATCGATATCAATTACCTTAGAAACGTCTTGATAACCTAAGCTTTTAAGCTGAATATATGCGTATACATTATTTATGAGCTTAAATATTTCGACTAAGTAATCTCTCTAATGTATATATTATTTATCTAACCATCTACAAATCTATCCATTTTCTTTGAGGGTTCCGCTACGTTACGTTTAATGTAACGTACGTCCCACACACAACAACAGTTTTTGTAGCGGGACCTACAACTATTGCTGTGTGTGGCGTACGTTACGTTAAACGTAACGTAGCGCCAGCCATTTTTTGAACTGATTTTTCCTATTCCAATCTGGGCTAAGTTTCTGGATCTTCTCGGTGTGGCTTTCTTTTCACGAGCCCAATGCTATCTAAAAGCCCCGCATTACTTTTGGACTGTAGGGCCCGCCTTGAATTCCGTTTAATAAATAAGTTAAACGGTGGGCCCACCGAGTTAGTTAGCGGTTATTCAACTTCGATCCGACGCGTCCTACTTCAGAGTAAATAACATTGCCATGCCGTCTTCCCGTAATTACGTATAATGACATGTCGTATATGTTAATTTTCAATAATTTCTTTCATTTGCGAAGAGTACCATAACCATCTTCATACACAAAACAAATCCTGAAGTTTTAATTGAAACACTGTTAGTGAATATTATGTGACCTGAAATAAAAGATTCACAATGACCAAATTTTGCTAAAGCATTTACAGAAAATGCACAAGTGCAAGTTACTAAATCGCAGCTTTTTTTTGGGGGGGGGGGGGGGGNTTTTGGTGGGGGGGGGGGGGGGGGAGAGGGGAGTGGCGCCAACCTTTTGAATTCTTCTTTTCTTCACAAAGTTTGAAATTTCTTTGTTTAGAGAAAGTGCGCTGGTACCAATTGGTTGCAGCTTGTTTTTTTAATCATAATCCTTCTAGGCAGGCTCCGGTTAGGCCCAATTTTTTTTATAAAAGCCCATGTTTGGTTTCAACATTCAGAATTCAAGAACCAAGAATGGAGACGGCAGTTATTTAACCGAAAAACTGAAATGAAACCTTCCCTCCACTTACTGTCTTTTATCTATACTCAACTCAACTCAGCTTATTATCTCAGCTAGGGATGTTAATTATACCCGTAAATTCATAAATTCGTCCAAATTCACCCGTCAAAACCTATCCGTTGTGGGTAATTTTACCCGTTGCGAGCATGTTTAATATTATAAATTAAAACCCACACATGAATGTGGGTGGGTTTGGTATTAACTTTATATCCGATGGATACCCGTATGGATATCCACCAAACCCGTAATATTTTTTTCAAAAATTTTTAATTTAATTTTAATCTAAAAATGCATAAAGAAAATAAGGTCATTAATCAAATTACCAAATAACCAAAGGTTTAAAGTTGTGTATGTGTGTAAGTGGCACATCTCCTATTCTAAAGTCATAATCTAAAGAAAACTAAAGACATTTCCCTTCGAATTAGTATTTGAAAATATTAATCTTAATTATTATTATAGGCATTGTGTTGAATGTGTGCTTATGGTGGTGAATGAAATGAATATCTTCTGTTGGAGCTTGTTTTAAATGATAATAGAAATGTAATTATTATTTTTAGATACTAGTTTGTGTTTTATAAATGGATTTGTGTAATTTATATTTAAATTTGAGAATTTGTATTGAATTAATGTGAAAATTTTAATTTTTCATTTACACAGTTAAAATATAAAATTAAGTATGTTATATAGAATTTGAAGTTATTATTATAAATTTATGTATTAAAGATATGTGATTTTAAATACAAAAACACACAAAAATCCATCGGATATCATTACGAATTTAGTAATTATTAAAATCTGCTGTGGGTAAATCTTTTTTAAAAAATTAAAACCCATTATAAATTACGAGTGAATTTAATAATTTAAATTTTATATAAATTTAAATTTAATAATATTAAACCTGCTGGCGGTGCCCATTGCCACCCCTAATCTCAGCTTCTGCTTTTTATTTGGGCAGTGGATAATAAAGATTCAAGAAGCGTCTCCTTTCTTTTTTTCTCTTCTCTCAAGAACTTGAAGTTCTTTCACAAGTCTCTTTCTTTCTTAAAGCAACCAAAATGGCAGCAGTGTTCGGCTTTGGCCAGGTACTCCAAATGTCGAGTCGTCTATCGAAACGATCGTCAGAATCCAAATCCCAGCAGATTATTGTGTTGTGAATGTGAAACTCGCATTGCTTTGTGGCGTGGAAACACTTTCCTGGTTGGTAGCATTCATTTTTGTCGCTCAGCAATTCATCTAATTAATTGATTAATTAGTGCCTAAAAATCTTGTTTTAGGCATCAAGTGAAGTAATTATAATTATTTCTTTGTCTAATTGCAGGAAACACAAAATCGAACAATCATTCGCTCAGCAATTCATCTAATTAATTGATTAATTAGTGCCTAAAAATCTTCTTTTAGGCATCAAGTGAAGTAATTATAATTATTTCTGTCTAATTGCAGGAAACACAAAATCGAACAATTCGTCCTACCCAATACTAAGTAAGAGTATTAATTCTTGATGAAACAAACATGTCCATTCTTAATTTGTTATTTTTATTTTCATGTATTTTATAGCACCCACTTAGTGGTTACCGACCCTCCCAGAATTAGAACAATTAACAATTGCAAATGGTTAGCGATGCGTTGTTATGGATGCAAATCTTTCATGGGTTTCATCAATGTAAGATCTTCAACTAGAGAAACAAAATCTCATTGTATTTCTACTTTCAAGAATTAATTGAGTCAAAATCTTGTTTGAAACTTTGTTACGTTCTCCAGGTTGAACCTGAAGTTCTCGATTCTTTTTTTTTTTTTTTTTGTTCAATCCATGCAGGAAGAAGAAAGAACTAGGATCTATTTGTAAGTTATTTTTCATGGGTTTTGAATACTGATCGAAAGATATGATGATTTCAGGTAGGCCATAATTTTTTTTTTAAAAAAAAATTCATTCACTCAGTTAGGTTATATTAGATAGCATTATCATTTGCCACAATCAAATGATGGCATGTAACTGTAAGTATAGAATTTAACAAAATCATAGCAGCAGAAAGTTTCTGCAGAATCTACTTCTGCTTGAAATAAAACTCAAGCTTCAAATTCTGAGGTCAACATTTTGTTGTTTACAATAATTAAGAAAGATATTACAAAAAGAAAAGAAAAGAAAAATCCCATCTCAGGAATGTCTTGGTCTGTCTAAAATTAGTTGCGGTGGCATTTGTCTTCAAATGCTTCAGTTTCCTGATCATCATGATAACCTTGAGATATCACATTTTGGGTTGAGCCCGAATTGTTCATTCTCCCAACTTAGCTTGGAGGCGACCCTCTCATGCTGCGGAAAATATTCCTGAAGACGGGAAAATGCTGATGATATGATTATTGATTGAAACTTTAATAATGTACACAAGATTTGTAAAGTTATGGTAAAAGTGATTTTACCTCCATTTTGTTCATTAGTTCTTTTGCATTAGGGGCAGAGACTATGATATGGCGAGCGTTGGGACTAATGAAGCCTTCCTCCACTGCTTTGTCAATGAATGTCAATAAGGAGTTGTAATATCCATCTACATTCAGCAATCCTACCTGAAAAATCATTAAACGACATCAAAATTTAATCTGCGTACATGTTCCTTCAAAGTTTGGTTTTGCAAACACTGCAAGCATTAAGCTGCCTTTACCGGCTTGTCGTGGATGCCCAGTTGAGCCCAGGTTATCACTTCCAGCAGCTCTTCAAGTGTTCCATAACCACCTTCATATGCATGACAAATTGCAGTTTTAATCAATCAGTTCTAATGACTAATATGTGACATGAAATGAAAGATTCACACAATGCCCACTTTCGCTAAAGCATTACAGAAAATGCACAAGGCACAAGTTGCTAGCTGCAAATGCATAGCCCAACAAGCCTATCTTCAGTTTAGCCCATTTAAATGAAAGTTTGGGCCAACCCATTAAAGCCCAACTTTTGGTTTCATGATGAAAGTAAACCCCATCACCCAACTATGTTCAAATTCCTTCAGAACACTCATTAAAACTTTTGCAAAAAGGAGCTGTTACCATCTGCAGGTAATGAGTGCTGGCGTGGGACCATATATTTATTTTTTAATAAAAAAGTTTACCAGCTTTTTCTATCATTTTTCTTCACTTGTTAAAGCGTGCAGAAATAAAATTCATATTTACCACACAAATTAGGCCGACCAAAAAGCCAAATTTTCATGTCAGAACTCAGAAGCTTCAGTAGTCACTGTTCGAGCCGGAAGCAGTTGCTTTCACTAGCTCTACCAACGTAGTAAAATATGCAGCGAGAAATAACAGAAGGATAAAAAGGTGTTTTGATGTTTAGTCTAACTACTCATGTCAACTTGTTTGACTAGCTGACCTTGAGAAAGGAAGGGCATTATGGCATAAAGGTACCAACCAGGCAAAGCAATAAAAGCATCGGAATGTTTAGCCATTTCTGCTTTCCTTTGGTGCATATCAGCTACTGGCTTCACTTCCCCTACTGTTTCTCCAGTAATCTGCAAAATGTAGAATCCAAATGAATACAAAATACATGCACAAAAAGACACTAATTTTTTTGCACAGAAAAACTTTAATGATGCGTGCAGCAGAGGAAGTGGGCTCAAATACAAGAAATATTCATGTATATACATTGTCATAAAACCTGATTTCATGGTATTGTACCCGGAAAGAGAACAAAAATTGAAAAGTAACATGGATGGAATTGGGACATATCGTAGGAATCTTGCCTGTGGTCATCAAATTAAAAGACAGTGACCAAAAGGTGCAGCCCAGATGGGTGGTTGGATTAAATTGATGGGCAAGTTGTGTTCATCAGAAGAAAAAAGAAAAATATGAGAAAGCAAGATAATTTTAGAACCAATCAAAGATGTAGTCCCACTTCGAAACAACATGAATCCCAATCGAGACGTGTGAAATTGATACTTGAAGATAACAAAGCTGAGGTAGCAATTCATGTACAAGTAGCTACCACAATATGAAAAATAAATAAATAAATAAAAAATAGATGTATTGTAGAGAGAAAAAGTAGTAGATACTGTCTTGATTTCTTTCTTAAAGCATTATTAACATACCTCTCTAGGCATTAGGGTCTTGGGGATAACTCTGCAAACAATAAAATGCAAATATTAGTTGAGAGACGGGTCAAGTAATTAAAACTGAATGGACCAAAAGCACACTAAATTTGGTTGTCAAATCTCAAAAGATCTATTTTTCTTTTCGGTACATTTGAGTAGTACTATTAAAGGAGCCAACACATTGTAAGCAAAGAGAATGAGAAATGCGACGATGATATATCTACATACCCAATGACGTGGCGCCCACCATCATAAACAGCTTGAGAAATCAAACCCATCAAACCAACACTCCCTCCTCCATAAACAAGATCAATATTTCTTGCAACCTTTGAAGGGGGGGGGGGGGAGTTAGAAAATGATATTTAACTAATAAATATGATTAAAAACATGAACTATTGGTACCCATTTGTGACGTGGGCTAGTATGTCAAATGCAGCTAGTGGGAACTAAGCATATGAAAACCAAAAAAGTTATTGGTGTTGAAGAAACAAATACTAATATATAAAAAGCAATTCTGCAAGGAGATAAGCTAAAAGTATCCATTAAGTTCATTTGGCTTAGATCTAAAAAACAAATACGAACTGAGTAGAAAGTCATAAACAGAACTTGGAACTGAAATCCCTATCAAGAAGAACCCTAGTTGATAGCCTCAAACAATATGAGAACATGAAAAGAAAGAGGAGAAATAGAACAAATAAAAACAAAACAGAAAGCAGAGAAAT
>MKYO02017900.1:289602-336008 GCA_002013955.2 Citrus medica | reverse complement strand
TCTCTTTTTTTTTTTTTTTTTTGAAATCACCTGCAAACTTTATTGAGAGTTTTGTCTTCATGGGGTCTGCATATATAACGGTAGAGCGGGCGTACATTAGCACGCGTAAGTAAGGTCTAAACCGCGCTTAAAAAAAAAAAGTAAGGTCTAAACCGTCCAACACATGAACGGACATACACAAATTATTTATTATTATTATTATTGCAATTTCAATTGCAATTATTTCTCTAAATATTATTGACATCAAATTTTGAGTTGGTTTCAATAGATATATGAACTGAACTATAAATGTATGTATTTACATCCTAAATGAATTTATTGCATGTATTTAGATCCTAAATGAACTTAGTCAATTAAAAAAAAAGGTAAATCCGCAGTCCATACAGTTGACTAAAAGATAAAAGGTACTTTATTTTTTTTTTCTTTTTAAAATTTAAAATGTTAAAAGATACTTCTCTTCTCTTGAAAGAAAAAGAAAAATAGTGGTTCATATTCTAGGAATATTAATATTTATTTGTTAAAAGATTTTTATTTTTTAATTAAAACTGAATATGGTCCGAGATTTTGAAGTGCGGGAAAAATCTAAGAAAGTTTTAAAACCACAAAGTTTTAAAAATTTAAAATTTAAAGTACTTAAACAGCACGGTTTATGTGTTTTCTTATACGTTTCCACAGTTTAAAATTTCAAATTAGAACATATATATATAGGATTAAAATTCAGAACGAATTTACAATATCAAAGTGCGGGAACCTTCCCTTGAATACGACATCAAGCAAGAACTAAGAATTAATACATGTATGTCTAAACTATTATTCGTTTCAATTCAACTTTTTTATGGAACTAGTAGTAAATGCTTCGTCGATAAAGAATGTCAAAAATATGTAGCCGCCAATAAACGATCTGGTAATTGTTGCTTAAGTTATGAGAAGATGCCTCATTGTAATGTGACATTTCACTTCAGTTTCCTTCAAAGACTTAACATTTTCAGATAACTACATCCGGTCAAAATGTCTCTATTCGTTTCACACAAATTAAGCCATATATATATATATTTTTAACTAAAAGGACAATAAAATAAATGATGGATGTCGTGTTAGACCAAAATAAGATGATTTCAGCTTCTGTAACCATAATGTCTCTTCCATTACAAGGTAGACATAGCGTATTGGTAGTAAATTTACTATAATTTTTGAAATCTACTGAAAGCACTTGGGTCTGCTGAAAATTTTTACAAGGCAACAAATTTTGATTTAGTTGGCAATTTTGACATATAATATTGACGGTACATATCGTGTTCATCCTTGTCCTATACGTACAAATATGATATGTATGTGTGTGTTCTGCTTAATTCTATTTATGGTTTTGATTGACGAGTCGTGTACTGGAAATTTAGGGTTTTATCATTTGATATCTAAAATAAATTAATTTAAATAGAATGTACGTTATGAAGATATCGTAAGTGGCGCTGGTAATTTTTTTTTTCTCCCTCCTTTCTTCATTTTCCAAAGATTCAATCTACATCATTTTTCATCCGTATCGTAATCAGTGTATACGTAGCATAAAAATATTTTTAAAAATTATAGTGCATGGCAGCACGTGGAATCAGAAATGGGAGACGAGGAATAGTGCATGTCATATTGCATGTGTATATTTTTGTGCCTCGAGTCTTTTTCCAGTGAAAATGTTTCTATATTTTAATATGTAAATTTGAGGTTGATACTTCTACTATCTCTGGTTACTTATAAAACATCATTAATTCATAGTTCCAAAACAATGGGTGTGTTTGGGATTGAGGTGCTGTAGCTTTTAAGCTACAGCTGCTGTGAAAAAAAACTGTAATTATGAAATATAAATTAATAATATATAGTAAATATAAATTTTAAATAACAATTGTATCAAAATTATTAAAGATATAATAAATTTTGCTATTATACAAGTGAAAAATTATATCAACATAGCTTAAAAACTACAGCAGCTAGTGTTTACCAAACACTTTAGTGCTGTAGCTTTTAAGCTACAGTTGCCCAACCTTAATCCCAAACGCACCTAATATCTAGTATCAAATTTGATTTTTATGATGTGCGAATGCACACATCAAAAAGCTATTGTATATTTATGCATGCATGTATACGAGACCTCATTACGGTATACGTAGTATTTTGTATGTATAGGCAACAAGTTCACATGAAGAGAAGGTAATGCCCGATGACCCATCTCAATTGCATCCTCAACAACCCTACTTGAGTAGACAAATGTGCTGTATGAATAGGAAACATTTTTGTTTATTTTAATTACAAAAAAATACAAAATGCCTCCATTTCACCACATTCTCACTCTCTGCTGGACCAAACCATTCTGTCTCCAAGACTCCAACCCCACTCCTGCCCCTCCTTAATTAATTCAATTAAAGCTACGTTATTTATTTATTTTTTTTATTTATGTACTTACCTTATCGCAGTTATTTGAATTCAAATTTTATCATTCATGCATGTGTAAAAGTAAATCTGTTAATGAGAGAGATTGAGGAAAATACTTATATGGACAATTTTACGAACGAAAATGTGAATTTGAGTTACACCGTGGTACTTTTAGTATTAAAACATATTTATTCACTAAGATTTAGTCCAAAATATTATAAACATTTGCACTAGATAAAGACTTCTTAGAAATGCATTAGAGATATCAAGATAGTTTTGAAAGTGACTTCAGTAAATTTGGATTTAATTCTAAGTTAAGTTGTGTTCACTTTTTGATAATATTCTTATACTATGCGTGCATTTATAATAGGGTAAAAAATTGTTTAGTCCCTATATTATGAGATTAGTGTCCATTTAGTCCCTATCTTTTTAAAACACCTTAAAATGTCCCTGCTGCTAAATATTGACACTCATGCCATTATTTTTTTATTCTTTTAACTTGTTTTTACAACATTTCACTCTTATAATAATTTTTTTTATATTAATAAAAATTATATTATCAAATTAAACTCAAAAATAAAATAAAATAATATATATAGTAATTTTTGTGGAAGCTCACGTATGTCTAAAAAATTAATATTGTAAAAAATTACTTTATCAGTTTTTTTAGAAAAATTAATATTTTAACTCAAGAGAGTGTTCCACAAAAATTAATATATATTTTTATTTTTATTTTATTTTTTGGTGTTAAACTGGTAATTTATTTATTTTTTCTTTTTAATAATGTCTAAAAAAATTATAATAATAAGATAATATTGTAAAAATAAGTTAAAAGGAACAAAAGATAATGGCAATAGTGTCAATAATTTAATGATAGGGATGGTTTGAGGTATTTTTAAAAATATAGGGATTAAACAGACGCTAACTTCAAAATATAGCCACTAAACAAACTTTTACCCTTTATAATAATATATGAGTAGAATTTAATTATCTATGTATCTTTATCTAATAACTACTAATTATATTTTTGTAAAGAGTAATGATACAGCCACAAACTATTGTACAAACTTATTTTGTACAAACTGACGTGGCACTAATTCATTGGTTGAATGAAAATATAAAATAATAAAAACAAATCATATGGGCCAAGTGATATTTAATTCAACCAATCTTATCATGCCACATAGGTTTGTACAAAATAAGTTTATACAAGAGTTTGTGGCTATATTATTACTCTTTTGTAAAAGGTTGGCATCAACACCAAAGCCCAACTTAGCACTAAAGTCAACTTTGACTACAATATAGCATTGTTTGGTACAACACTCCTCCGCTACTGAATTTTAAGTTGAGAGAAAATTTTGTTTTCGAAATTTTTCGCTACTAAACCCCAAGTTTTCATTCATATTTCTCAGTTTATAATATTTATTAGGGTAAAAGTTTATTTAGTCCCTGTATTTTAATATTATTGTCCATTTAGTCCTTGTTTTTTTAAAAATGTCTCGAAACATCCTTACCGTTAAAGTATTGATACCCCTACTGTTACTTTTTTTTCATTTACTTTTACAATATTACCCTTTTATAATAATTTTTTGTTTGAACATTAATTAAAAAATAATTAAATTATCAATTTAACCCCAAAAAATTAAAAAATTATATTAATTTTTAATTGTCAAAAAAGTCAAAAATTGTATGCAAACTACCAAGTGTGCAAATGGTGCTTGCAAAAAAATTAATAAATTTTTTATTTTTATTTTCTAGGGTTAAATTGATAATTTAATTATTTTCTTTTTTATTAATGTCCAAACAAAAAATTATTATAAAAGGGTAATATTGTAAAAGTAAGCCAAAAGAAATAAAAAATAACGGCATGGGTATTAATACTTTAATGGTAGGGATGTTTTGAGATATTTTTAAAAATAAATGAATTAAATAGACACTAATAACAAAATATAGGGACTAAATAAGCTTTTACCCTATTTATTATTTATACACATCTGTAATACTTGAAGTTTAGCAACACAAAATTGAACTTTGGGTGAGTGACCAAAAAAAAAAAAGAGGCTTTCAACAAATAGTGGAGGATGTTGTTTTATATATGTACCCTGTGATTTCATACAAATTATTATATCCGTATTCTTACGGTATTTTTTCCTGCCCCCTAAAGAAGCGGTGGAAGGTTACATTCAAAGCATCAATAATTTATTCCCATGGCGGCCGCTTTTAAGTTAACCATTCAAAGTGCAGGAAGAAATTTAGATGTTTAATAATGATCAAGAAGTATTCTAAGTGCTTTTGGAATTGATTGATTGAATAATTTAAATGATAATTAACCAAACGTGTTATGTATATAGATTGAGGGAACCGTTGGCCGTTTATCATCAGCTGATCGCCTAATGCAACAAGATTTGTCAAAGAAGCAAATCAATGGTCCTGCATTATCAATCTCTTTCTAAAATTGACAATACTTCGAGTCAAGTCGCAATTCATATGATAATTAACAACATTAACATTTTTAGTTACTGTTGATCCACGGGGCAAATATTATAAATTATTAATTAGACATGTTCACTGCCACTTATCCTCATCCATAAGTTTCCTCTGATTGGTCGGTCCGACAAATTGGAGGAGGGGGTTACCAGAATGCTACTTGTTCTTGACACCTTCTGAGATCGATAATAACATATGGGTACCCGAAATTTGATAATATTTAAATTACAAATATATTCTATTTATTTGTATCAAATAATTCCCTAATCTCTATTCCGATCGTTTTGAAAGGTTTACCAATTTGTGAAGTTATTTGATTTAAATTGATAAACTTTGTTATTATTTGGTGATACGTAAATATTCAGGTGCATAGATTTTATTAACCCATAAAAAATTAAAAATGATATAATCATACTTTTGTATCGGATACATTGTATTTCTGTGTACTGATTTTTCCTCCCTACTCGAAAGGGACGAAATCTATTCAAAAGAGTTAAGGAAAATATTTTTTTGTTCAATCACTATAATTTCGTTTATGACATTACATTATTAGTTTATAGAATTGCCTCTAGTCTTTATTATTAGAGTAATGATACAGCCACAAACTCTTGTACAAACTTAATTTGTACAAACTGACGTGGCATGATAAGATTGGTCGAATGAAAATATAAATTAATAAAAACAAATCATGTGGGTCAAGTGATATTTAATTCAACCAATCTTATTATGCCACGTCAATTTGTACAAAATAAATTTGTACAAGAGTTTGTGGCTGTATCATTACTCTTATTATTATATATTGTTTTTCCTAAACCACACCAACTAAAATGATAGATGTTGTATTGCTTTTATACTTGCCGTCAAAATTTTGTTTTTCCATTGAGTTACGTAGACTAAAATAATAATGAAATAATATTTTTCCCCCTGATACGTGATCGTATAAAAGGGTTCGGCTATAGTGCAACGGAGGTACGGTACCACCGTTGCATCTAACCATTGAATCTATTTGAATGGACAGATCTATTGAAATTTAATGGCTGGATACGACGATGACACGATACTACCGTTGCACCATAATTTTCTCCCGTATAAGAAGTGGGTTATCATGTTGCCACAGGCTGTGAGTTAATTTTTTGACTTCGCCCCTGCCTACTCATCATGACAGTATCAATGATCTTTAAAACCATTTAAATGTTTGTAATGGACTTGAAATTGTATTCTTATATGAAAAAATGAATAAAGTTGTATTAAAAGTTTAAAGAATATAGGGTTTTTAACTCTCTTGAATTTTAAATTACACGGTTTACGAATATGTCCGTATTAAAAAAATATAAAGACACTTGTACTTAAAAATAATTATATATAAAAAAATTATTCTTAAATATAGGCGTCCTCATATTTTTTTATTGGGAATATATTGTTAAGTCGTACGATTTAATAGCAGTATGTACTAATTTTATTAAATCACATTATTTAACAGTTTACAGTTTGTCCGCATGACAAGAAAATGAAGAGGCCTACACTATCTTTTTTTTTTTTTTTCTCACTGGTGGAGAATCCATTTCTTTTCTTATATTATTTATTATGATTGATCTGTAGTTCAAGGACACTCTGGGATCTTTCCCATCTACCATTCCTCAACAACAGGACGCTTCTACGGAAAGTTTATCATCCTCCTGTTGGGAATTAGATCTTACTCTTTGTCTCTCCTCTTCACAGGAAAAAAAATGATTTGACCAATTTATATTTAATCATTAAATTTACAGCTTTGAGAGCAAGTTGTGTTAAGAGTTGAGAGTAAACGAAGAAGATGGGTAAGCAGGCGGAGAGATAGCATTAGCAGTGAGAGAAATGGGGGGTGGGGGAAGAGTGTTACAACTTTTGGTTGCAATTTCTGTAAAAAGATGTTTCAGGTCACGCTATCACCCGACCCGATCTCCCTTTATTACCTTCTCTTCCCAATGCAAAATCTTCAGGTTTTTTTTTTTTTTCCTACACCCATAACTTTCCAGATTCATTTTTATTATTTCTTTTTATGAAATATCATACATAATACAAAAATATTTGTATATACGTACATTTATTTCTTATTTACTTTGACCGAATATAACGACATAAGTCTGAAAAACAGGGGGAAAAAATCATGAACAGATATTTAAACTTATTATAATTTATTAATATTTATAATATTAAATTTGACATTTGTACCCATCTATCTAAGAAGCTCTGTTATGGATTTTGAATCCGTCTTTAAATAATACATTTTTCATCATATTATTTTAGAAAATTATCAACTATATACCCTTAAATAACACACGTATCAAATGTATGTGAATATTTTTCAAGTGCATCACTTGTATACTTTAAGTTGACAAAACACTTCTGCCGTCTACTAATCCGTTACCTTCCGTTTGCAAGCGCTGACATCATAAGGGTAATTTAATTTTTTTAAGACTGACGAAACTTTGATTTAAAAAAACGACATGTCGTCCCATTTACCTAGTAAAAACTAACGTGTCATATGATATATTAATAAAAATAACATGGCATCCCATTTATCGGATAATTATTTATAATTGCTAAAAATAAACAACTTTACAACCGAATCTACTCTTCCAAAATTTAACCTAAATTTTTGAAGATCTACTCCTCCAAGCTCTAGCTGAAAATTTTTATGGTATAATATGTATAATTGTAAATAATATGTTGTTAATAATTTTTTATGGTATAATATGGATATTTTTTATGGATAATTATTAATAATATGTACCATTAATATTTTATTTTTTTAATAAAAAATATATTATTAATAACAAAATAAAAAAAAATTGTGTATTGAAAATTTGAGTTAATTTTTTGGGTAAATTTATATTTTTAATTCATTTTGAGTTTCAAGGGCAAAATAATTAATTTGCCACAATTCTGTTAACTTTCTAATAGAAATTAACGGATTAGTGGATGACAGAAATATTTTGTTAACTTAGAATATACGAGTGATACATTTGAAAAGTGTTCACACACGTTTAATATGAGTGTCATTTAAAGATATATAACTAATAATTTCCTTATTATTATATATGTTGTGACTTGAGTTGACTGTCCACGTGGTAGGGCGGACAAGGCTTTACCTCCCAGCGAATGAGTAATTTTCAAATAAGGGAAAACAATCCTCTTATTTTAAAATGCTTTATTTAAGAAATTATGGAAACCAATAATCTGACACCGATAAGCTACACAGAAGAAAACATATTGAAGCTTCTTTGATCGAGAAGTGCTCGTAATAATTTTCGGTAATTAATTATATATTTGGAAACAAAAAGAAAAAAAAATGGAAGCATACACCATCCAAGAAGGTTCTTGTTTCATCAATTCAGCCAGCCACAAAATAACACGTAAAAAGTACCGTGGCCAAATTGGCTTCTACAAATTTGGAAATATTGTTTACTTTGAGCACAAAGGAATAATAATGATAAGAGTATCGGTGGCAGAAATTGATTGAAAATGCCCACCCATGTGTAAAAGAAAATTCTTGCCTCACCCAAAAATGATAACAAAACAAACCGGCCCTCTGTTTTTAGTACCGTCTATCTTATCTCTCTCTCTCAACGTACTAGCACTTGGATAAGTAACAACTAACAACTACGACTCGACTCGATCTTTCATTTTCATAGCGAAAAATGTTATGCACTTACAACGCGGTTTCAATTCCTGATGTGCCATTCTGATACATATATTCTGCTCGAATCAATTACCTAGAGTTAATATCTTTGTTTTCATTAGAATTTAATTAATTATTCTCTATTTTTCACTTCATTTTTTTAAAAAAATTTTAAGTTTTATCATGTAGTAATACTCTTGAAAAGTTCAATCGAACAATTATGAAAGTTACAACCGGGGTGTTTTGAATAATTCTAAAAAACATGAAAGTTAGTTGGTAATTATTTAGGAGTACAAACATATATATTTTAAACAACATAAACAATCTTATTAGGATGTCTAGGTGCAATCACTCCAAGCTTAATTCCAAGTGAAATAATTAATTAGTCAAGCCTACCAAAGAAGAGGGCAAAACGAAATATTTAATTAGTCAACGATTGCTTGCTTAGTACCATTTCATTGATCCATAATTATTTCACGATCTTAGTGGAAGCTAAGGAAGGATACAGATCTATGTTTTCCTTAGCAGTCTTCTTAGTTGGGTTGTTGTTAATTACATGAAAATGCTTGTATTTTCATAAAGGGAAAATTTTAACCTACCCTCAAATGAATTGATATTTTGCATGACGTCTCCAAAAGATCCGAGTCGTTGCACCGCACCTCTAATTTTGTTAATTTTTTAGTTATTTCTAAAGGCTCCGTCTGACTTTTGATTGAATGACGAAAATACCTCTCTATATGAATTCAAATAAGTTTAATTACACAAAGCCCAGTCCAATATTTTATATTTACGTTAATACCCTCCAATAAAAGGTTCATTATAGATCACATGCCTTTAAAAAAAATTTTAAGCTCATTTAATTTTTTAAAGGTTTTTATTTCAATTGCAATAAAAAAAACTTCTTGTTACATGTACACTGTCACCATTAGTATTTTCTTTTAAATTTTTTAAGATTTTTATTTCAATTGCAATAAAGAGAATTTTCATTAAAATTAATTTAAGAAACAAACTTTTAATTTTACCCCTCTATCATTAAACTTAATTGAGAAAATAACGAAATTAAGAGTGCGGTACAACGAGTCAATTTTATTGAATATACGATATAAAATATTAATTTATTTAAAGTGGGTTAAAAATTATCCTTCCATAAATTATTTAAACTCATAATATGATTGATTTCCACTTTCAAAAATTTTGTGGGATTCCTACTCATAAAGAACTGATCTTCCAATCCACTTAATTAAATTCTTTTATCCCACTATCAATGTTTGCGATTTGTGATAAGATATTGTGGTTTTTAGTTTCTTTCCCACTAACAGAACAATTACTGCTCTTGAGATCATGTCTTGTCCCTATTCTAAGGAACATCGCTCACCTTACTTATTTATAATCCCCTTTTTGATTTGATCCGCACCCGTCAAAAATAAATTTGCATGAGCCGTCACTTTTTGGTTTTTTAATTTTCCTTTTGTGATGATGATATTTTATATTTTTACAATCATTACGATTCTCATTATTCCCAAAAACATTTGTCACTAGAACCAGTAACAGGTAATTACAAGATGGGTTAGTTCAAATGATAGCATTTCTATATGCATGGATGCGAGAAAATTTCTAACTTAACAAATTTATAAAATGCAAATTTGAGTAATACAATGTTATATACTGCAACATAATATTATTTTAACAATAACCACTATATATATATATATTTTTTTGGGTTTATTGTAGTTTTACAATCTACATATGAATTATAATACGGATCCATTTGGAGTTAAAATACATATACTAATAGTACAACCCAAAAATCGGCTGAACATGGCGTGGAAATATGCTTCTACAAGAGACTGGACTTTTTTTTTTAATTTTTTTAATTTCTTCTGCATGTATTTAACCCGTCAACCATGAAACATGAAGTTGAAGAAAGTTAATTGTAAACTCAAGTATCTTGAATTCAATTTGCCATATTACTATATAGAATCGCCCAATTATTAAAATTAACTTGATCAATATGTTTTACTGTCAGAAGTTGGTTGCACATATTCAATCGAAATTTACTTTGAATTTCATTAATAGAATAGTTTATATGAGATTAAAAGTAAGCTGGTACACACATAGAAGCACCGCGAATATGCTAGAATATTGAGACAAAAAGGCACACCCACGTTAAGTTCGACGCCTTCTCTCGTAGTAGGGGAAGTTTGTGTGTTTTTTTATAAAACCTGAGAATGGGGGCATTGACAAGGACCATTGTCAAATTGTCTTGACATACACATACAACTCTTGTTTGGTTTTTATACGTTCAGATTATGTATAAAATGCACATCACTTTCACACTTTAATAAGAGTCACATTACCACTAAAATTCTCATCACATCTATTGGCCTCAGCCTCCCGAATCCTCTTCATGATATTTACAGTTGTAGCTAGAGAATAATTAATTAAGATGGTTCACCGAACCGGACAAAAGCTTAATGAACTTTCCTTCACACAGCAGACACCCTTAAAAAAAAAAACACTTTTGAAAATTTCTTCAAACTTCTAGCTAGCTTTGCTTTTCCTGTAGGGCAAAATATGAATATGTATCCCTTAAATTTTATATAATTATATACGCACAATATGTTCATAAGTTCATTGGAATATTCTTGCCAAAAGGGTCTGTCTAGAAGTGCTTTTTGATTTGTGTGGATCAACCAAGTCGTGGTTTCATTACATTTTTCACAAAAGCTTTTGGCTTTTCTCCCACCGTCATTTGAAAGCGCATCTGGAATCATGCATGTACATGTTGCTTTCTTGACTTTTACATAGTTTCAAAACGCTAGAAACCACCATATAGTGATGTGTTCAAATTCTGATGCCTCAAAAAATTCACAAGTGAAAATTAATGATAATAAAAGAAGATCAAAGACGGAAAATGTATGTACCTATAAAGCAGTCAAAAGGTACAGACTCATGCCTGTAAATTCTCCAAAAAATTTGGGTGCTTGCATGCCTTGTTGAATTTGGTCGGCAGTTGAAGGCCCAATTACTTAATATCGATTCTCTTTAAAAATAAAAATAAAAATAATAACAAATTAAAGGAATCAATTTATTATTCTTTCATTAAAGAAGGATTGAGAAGGGATATTATCTACGAATTTATTTGAATTTCTTTTAAAGTTGGACCAAGATTCTCTTCTAATATAAATTTTCATTCTGAGTGAAATATAAAATACAATAATAATAAGATAAAATATTTTGACTGGGTATGACAACAATATGCACACGTCAAAATTAAAGGTTAATATGCTTATCTGACAAAGAATTCTAACCCTTTTTTTTATTTTAATGTTACAACCCTCTTAACATTGTTGTTTTTATATTAGGGCCTACAAGGCACTATAATCCTAGTTTTGCAACCGTCATTCTAATTTAATCATAAGTCCTTACCTCATTTTATTTGAAAAAAAAATGAGAAAAAGAAAATCTTACAAACTACTAGCAACAAGAAATATTTAGGTGGCATTTGTTTTTTCATCTGAAATTTAAATAAACTTGAATTAGTCTGAATCTGAATAGAACTAAAGTTTTGAATCTGGATGATATATTTGGTTTTCTTTAGTCTGAATTGCTAAAATCAAATATTTACTTGTTTGTCTTTTTAACTTAAAAGAATTTGGAAACTAGCACTTCTATATTTGTGTCATTATAAATTAGAGATCTTATTAATTTACTGCAAAAGTTTTACTGACATATTATGTCAGTACCAAGGTTTGTCAAAAAGTACATTTTACTACCAAAGGTTTGCGCGGTTATCATTTTACTACCAATCCATTAATAAAACGTTAGTGCTCAATGGAAATAATGTTAAAAGAAGATTCTGCCCCAGGAACGTAAAAGACAATTTTACCCTTTGAAAAGAAAGAAACAGCAGAAGCAAAAATTATAAGAAGTGCCCAAGAAAATAGCCGTTAGAACCAAAAACGACTATTTTCTTGGCTTATAAAAGCTAGAATTTACAGGCTTACAAACATATTAGCAAACCATTTCATCAACACCGGTAGCCTCACAGTCATAATCAACACAGTAGCCTTATAAACACACTAGTAAACCCGTTTGAAACACCCCAGCAACCTCACTTGAATACTAACAACCCCGTCTCAGCAGTAACAATCTTATTTCAAACACACTAGCAACCTCACTTGAACACTAACAACCATATTTCAAACACACCAGTGGCCTCATTTCAACCCTAACAACCATATATCAACAGCAGCATGATACTAAACACCTGCAATTCTGAAACACACCAGCAACCCCATAGTAAACACCAGCAACCTCAGACTAAACACCAGCAACCTCACACCAAAAGGACTGAAATTTAAACACTTTTGTCATACAAAAACAACAAGCATAAGGCACAACAAATACTTGAATTCATTGAAAACACAATATCCACCTCTTTCATATCTTCAGTCAAAACCAAACAATTTTTCACCCTTCACACATATAAATTCAAACAGAAAAATGGCCTCCAGCAGCCACACAAGCATTAGTTATAGGGGTCGAGCTAAGAAACCTGCAGAAGTAACCTGCAATCTTAAATATTGCAACTGTGGAGTACAGACATGTGCTATGGTATCTACTACGTCGGAAAATCATAACAAATTATTTTGGATATGTAGGTATAAAAAGTGTAATTTTTGGCAATGGGCAGCAAAAGAGGATTTAAAAATGGGTAACAGCACATCTAGTTATGGCTTGAACCTAAATGAAGATGTATTGAAGATGAATGAAAGACTACGATGCATTAAAGCGAAGCTAAAGTTGGTTATAGTTTTTATTTGTGGCCTCTTGATAGGCTTATTTGTGAGAAAGTAATGTAATGGAAGTAATTTAATATGTAAGCAAAGTCAAAAGTAATCTAAAGTACTTCCATTATCAATGGTAAAAATAAGAGTTTGTGCTTGAAATGCCAATTCGCATAACTATCAGTTTGTGAATTCAAAAAACACCACAGCAGCCTAATGCACTAATAATAATTTATGCATTTAAAAAAACACCACAGTAACCTAATGCACTAGTGACAGTTTGTGCATTTTAGATACATAACATCCTAACAATAACACTTTGCTAACCATCTATGATCTGTGAAGCTTGTGAGCCTTGAGTTGGATTTAGAGAAAGATTGTCAGCTTCATATCGGCCTGCACAAATATATATATATATATATATATATATATATATATATATATATATATATATATATATATATATATATATATATAAAGTATCTATGAAGCATTCAGATAATTATAACAATATAAAAAAACACCACAGTACCTCTTCTTGCTCTACTACCTCGACCTCTACCTCTAGATACCATTCCTCTTCCTCTGTCACCTCTTCTTACTCTGCTACCTCGACCCCTGTTACCTCCTCTTCCCCTACTATGCGTAAACATCTCGTCTGTACTACTCACAGCTTATTTAAATTGAAATATATAAATATAAAAAAAAATTATGCAAAACTACAACAAACTAAAAATTATTCCATATTCAAACCAACATTTACCATTCTTTTTCTTCTCTTCGAAGTAGTTCCTGCATTAGAACTTTCTCCCGGCCCACTGAGACCCTATTTTAAATTACATATTCAATAAAAATTAATAAAGAATTAAGCTCGGTATACACAAACATAATTAAAAACGTAATACATTGATACCCGATTTTGAGCTCTTATTTGTCTTGCTATTGATGGCCTCAATGTGCACTTTCGGATATTGTGGTTCATCCCACCGCAAAAGGAGCAGCATACATAGAATGATCTATTTTTTTTCACTGGCTCAGTGACTGCCCTCTTCCTTGACTTCTTCGGCCTTCCAATCTTCTTAGTAATCTCAGATGGAAAAAGTTTTGGTCTATCACACAGGTCCCAAGTAACCTTATTAGGAATTTGTTTAAACATCACAGACTAAGTGTTCAAATATGCTTGTTTCGTGAAGTATTTTAGCAGGTACTCTTCTGTTGTGTGTCTTGCATGACTAATTGCAGCCATATAGCATGAGCACAGGGGATTCCGGATAGTTCCCAATGACCACAGTCGTAGGACTTACTCACCATATCAACGATGAATCTCCTCGCTGGATAATAACTCTTGTCTTTAACCTGAGAGCAATAGAATTAAAAAAAACATATATTATACATATAACTCTTTCTCTACTACAAGTGAATTCAGATTGTAATTTCAAGCAATTATAAATATGTGTTTTACTCTAAACTCGATATTCTCACAGGTCAGCTATATAAAAATATTTCAGATTTATACCTGAAAGTGAAGATCACCAGAAGCCATTGCAGCCATCTTGCTTCCAGTCTCATAAGCATCATCTAATTCCTTTTTCACTCGAGGTGGAATATTAGACCAAGGTTATGCTTATTTTCTTCTTTCTGTGAATAATGTCATGAACATGCATCAGATTTCTTCAAGCATAGTCAGGCAAGGCTTCTCTCTATGGGGTAAGATCCAATTATTGAAGCACACCGAAGTGTTATTACTTGTGCAATCTACTTTGTAATTATTGTCATACTCATATCTTGACCAAGTAAACCCACCAAGTTCTCTCTCCAACCACTGTCATGCCTCTAACTTCTCTTTTTTCAACTTTTCCATTGCAGTTGTATGGTCAAACTTATTAGTGCTACTGACAGCTCTCCAAAACAGATTCCTCAAAGTAACTCCAGGATGATCTTTAGAGAAGTTAGAATATATATGTCTAGCACATGGCCTATGAAATGCAGTCGACCATGTATTTCCAATTGCTCCCAACAAACCATTTTATTTATCGCTGCAAAAGGTGATCTGATATGATCCATTATCGAAATACGAATGTAGAATTTCTAAAAACCATGTCCAAGTTTCATTGTTCTCTATCTCACATACTGTTATTGCTAATGGAACCATTCAATTATTAGCATTCATACATACAGCAGCTAATAGAACTCCACCATACTTTGATTTTAAATGACATCCATCTAACCCAATGTATGGCCTACAACCATTATGAAGCGCATTTCTTTGGGCTGAAAATGCCATAAAAAATCTCTGAAATAACAATTTTTCTGGCCTAGTTACTGCATCGCAAAGTACTTTGCAAATTGCACCTGGATTATACTTCAGAATCACTGCAGCATATTGAAAGAGATCCTTATAGTCCCTTGTATGGTCTCCATGAATGTCTGTCCTTGACCTCTCTCTAGCTCTATACAGCTTCAAATTCCATATCCTCACACCAAATATCTCTTGCATAAACTCGTGAAGAACAGAAATCTTCACATGAGGATCCACAACGATTTTGCTCTTTATTTTCTCTGTTATCTATTTGCTGGTCACATTCACTGACATTTCGGTCTGTCTGCAATCTTGATTATTCTGCAACTCTTTAATTACAAATCCACCCTTACCCCTGATTTTACCTTCCACCACATACCATGGACAGCCATTAGTCTTGCATTTACCGTAAAATCTCCTACGGTCATTGTACACATTTGTAATTTCAAAGCTTTTATCCACCATCACTTCACCCAACACCTTCCTAAAGTGGTCAACATCATCAAACACGTCTCCTAACTTCAGTCTATGCTTACCATCATGCCTTGGCTTATACATATGCACTTCAAATAATCTTTTAATTGAGTAGTGCCCAAATCAAAATATGAGTAAGATGTATTCGCCAAAAATTGAGGATCTGCATCAATTGATTAATCGTCAGAGCTAGATCCCCCATCATCCATTACTCTTGCATCCTGAGCTATGTTTTGGTGATTTATACGACTACCATCAGCAGCAAATTCCTTCTCAAAATCTGACAACCAATCATCATCGTTGTTGTCATCAACATTCTGCTGAACATTCTCATTCCTAACATCTCTGCCTTGACTCTTGGAAGGTGATTTATCTTCATCAGCATCAGTCTCACACCCAACATTCTCAGCAAGGTTTGTTTGTGGCCTATGAATGCCTCCAGACCTAAATAATGGTTCATTTCCACTTTCATTTACCCATGCAATTTGCTCTGCAGATAGTTGAATTCTTAAGGCATGTAGCAAGGATTGTATCACCCCACCAAGTTCTAAATCAGGACGTAGGGTTGGCAACACACTAACTTTAAATACTGGCACTTGTAATGAGTCATGTGCCATGAACATAATCCGCAACATTGCATCAGTATCTACAATAACTTCCACATTATTCCTTGGGCTGGTGACAAGTAATTGCACACTTTCAGGAGTGGTTAACTTGTCTTCACTTGTAATCTTCACCACCTCATTCTTCAGCTGCAGCAGACTGCATTCATCTGGTTTAATCAACCCTTTACAATGGTTCTTGCCTTTGTAGGTAGTTGTATTGGTAACATGATCTGCAAAAAGCAACTAGTGAACAAAAATTGGTAACGTTAATTCTAGTAATATGAACATAACTCAATTCACAACTTAATTATAAAAAGCAAACAATAATAGAAATTCTTATACTGGTAACAAGATCCACAATAAATAAGGAAAAATTCTCAAAGCTAGATCTCCAACAATAACAAAATTAATAAAAAATTAACAAAATTATAATGTCAGTACCATGGACAACGACAAAGAACACATTAACAAAAAATTATGCTACAAAATTAATATTATAATCTATGAAATTCAAGTATTATTCACAACAAAAAAACAATAACAATTTAATTAACAAAAAAATTAATGAACAATAAGTGAATAAAAAGGCAGAGTCAACAAGTCACTAGTGGAGTCAGCCGTCACTCAGCTGCCAGGGAGACATATCGGAGATGGAGGTTTCACAGTAGAGTCGACCGTCACTCAGCAGCGATGAAAAGAGATCGGAGACGGAGGTTTCAGAATGAGAGAGGGGGTTTAGCTTAAATATTTTGTCAAAACGCTGTGTTTTGCTTCAACTCAAAATGTCTTTAATGTCCTTATATCAGGAAATGGCTTTTATGCCCTTATTACATCAGCAACACATTAGCAATTTTTTAACGTTGTTAATGGATTCGTAGTAAAATGATAACCGCACAAACCTTTGGTAGTAAAATGCACTTTTCGGCAAACTTTGGTACTGACATGATATGTCAGTAAAACTTTGATAGTAAATTGATAATATCCCTATAAATTATAATACTAAACAAATAGTAAACATCTCAAAGAGCTTAAATAAGATCATATATTATTATAAAATAAGTCATGTTCAATTGAATACAACCATTTATATTCTAAATTAGTATATGTTAATGGATTTTATTATAGTTTATGATGTTTTATATGAAAAATATTCATAAAAAATTATGAAGATAACTAATACTAATTTGAAGAAAATAAAAAGATAAAAAAAAGTCTACCACTATATTACTACAGGTTATAGAAATGGGTATTAATGTTAATTATTCTTCAAAAAAAATAATGTTAATTATTAAATTTTATTTAGGTAAGGATGAAAATTAATTAATTAGATAGAGAAATTTTAGAGAATAGTTTCTAATAATATCATTCAGACATTTTAGATTAAGTAAAATGCTAAAAAATTTGACTTAATAACTTAATGACTAAATTTTTATTAAGTTGAAAAAACAAACAGATTTAATAACTTAACTAATTGAAATTAAGTGAATTAAGCTATTAAGTCAAAAAAACAAATAGTCCCTTGATAAAACTTAGACTAAACTAAGGGTAATTCATTAGAATTTTTAACTTAGTTAAGTTTAGAGGCACTTGCTCGAGTACTAACAAATGCTAGGACTCTTCTATCTGCACAATTTATTGTAGAGATAATTATATTCTCTCTAGTTTACTCTAATATTTGAATTGACTAGAGATAATTATCTTATCTCTATTTGACTCTAATATATTTGTGAGGTAGAAATCTCACTGTCACATAAGAGAAACTTGATTTTTTTTTAATATTGATTACACATCATATTACTGAATTACATCAAATCTACTGAATTACATTAGATATTTACAATTGCTATTATAGTAGACAATATACTGATATTTACAATCAGACAAATAACTGAGACCTATAATATTATATTAAATGTTGTGAAGTACTTGTCTAGACAAATAACATTCACAAACGATGAACGTCTCCACTCCACTCGTATTTCGCAAGGGAAAAAGACTTGCAAATAACTCTACACAATCATGCATAATGCTTAATTGAGGGAGTTTAAGTCCATGAAGACTCGAATCTCTACCCTCACAATCATATTTAACTGTGAGAGTTAAGGTTCACCACTGGGATAAAGACTCACTAGTTAGAGAAACTTGATTTAGATTGTCTTAGTAAGTTTTTTCATTGAAAATAGCAGCATAATATTATATATATATATATATATATATATATATAAGAAAAAGAAAAACTTAATTTAAGCTATAATTAATTTTATATGTTGAAAAATAATCATTTGGTAAAAATCATAACCTAAAATCTCAGGAATAATCATATTGTATATATCATCAAAAATCAATAATCAAATATGGAAAGCGTACTAGAATCTCTATGACATATTACTCTCTTGAGCTGAGTGGTTTGACTTTTAAATCAACATGTTTCCTAAAAAATCCTTTAATTTTCTCCCTGAACTCTATGATGATAGGATGTCAAAAAACAAAAAAAGTTACATGTAATACGGGGACTATAACAACTTATATAGAAAAATTTTCTATTATCTTTAGGTATTCATATTTAATTCATCATAAAATAAAATTATCCTTAAATCTTTACGCATTAAAAACCCACCACCTATCAGATATATAAAAAATCAAATTATCAGAAAAAAAAACTTAATAAATCATTTTTAAATAAATTTAATTTTATATGACAGTTCAAAACACATAATTATTCACGTATAAACCCATCATTACATTAAGCATTCAACATTTTCTTCACATGCAATCTTACAATAATGATAATTGGAATAGTTATACAAAGAGAAGAGTCAACAATCGCTCAAAAGGAATTTGAAGCATTAAATTAACCAAGAAGGTCTAGTGGTTTTCAACTTTTGACAAACAAAAGTTGTTTTTTTTTTAAATTTTTTTAAAAAATCTAAAATACAAATTGACCACCGACTTCTAATTTGTCCAGTGTCCACAAAAAGAATGAATGTCACGTTATTTTCTCACGTCGTGTCACTTTCTTCTATTTCAACATCAAAACAATGCAAAACCCTTTCTTTGAATAATATAGCTGCATGTCGTTAATTCATCTGATACATGTTACATGTGAATCCAGCTACTGATAAATTGTTAGCATTATCTATTTGGTAATTTGAACTACTAGCCTTCACGAGAGGCGGGTAAGTTTAAATTTATTTTGCATGAAGCTAAAGAGAACAATAAAGGTTACTAATAATAACTTTTTGCTGCTGTATCTGATAATTAATTCATCTAATCTTATCCTCATGACGACCCCAAAGTCCTGTGGGAACACTTCAGCTGTTTCAACTAATCATCCCTAGCAGGGTCGGCTAGCACTATGCCTTTATTAATTGATACATTGACAAATCTATCTTGGAGTTTGATCTCGGAATACTTTTCATTATAACGAACAAAAAATCAAGTAACTCAATTTGTGACATATCTAGATGTGGGTGAAGGAAAAATTATCGTAAATGTAGAGTTATAGAGAAATCTGCACACAGTCCGTATGGAGTGACAAAGTAGAAAAAAGGTAAAAGCAGTCAATTAATCACATTAATCATGTGATTAAACCTTCTAGTCTTTCTTTATTTTTAAAAAAATATTTTTCTTTCTTTGTGACCGATCGATATGTTGACTAAGTTGATTAAGTTTTTAACTCTATGTGATTAAATTTCTTATTGATTCAATCATTATTGCAGACTATTGATCTAATTCTACTGCTTTCCTTGTTTTGAATTGCTTAATTCAACCTTTCGCATATTTTAAAGAAGAGATATTGGACACAAGAACATGAGATAATAAGTGCTTTTGCTCCCCTAAACCTTGAAAGACTTGTCTCCTGCTTCCTTGGTCTCATTCAAATTGAAGAATCCGTAATATAATTGCAACTACCCTTGACTAAAATGTCTCATTTGAATCTAAATTATGAGAATATACCCTCATCAAAATCATTTGCCATCATTATCTTCTTTGTTGATGATAATTTAACAATCTAGTAAATAAAATAAACCTAAACCCCTCTGCGTGGAAGAAAATGAAAGACCTCCATCATGCTCACATGCATTAATTGGTTGGTGGCGGACTCGAGGCTTCTTATGACAATGGCTTTTTAATATATCATATTGTTATATAGATGATAAGTGAGAATTAACAAATCCATTTTAATGGTTCTTGGTCCTCACATGAATGATTATTGTTACCTCCATGACCATGATTATATTTTGACGTTTGAATATATTAGGTGGTTTGATTACCGAGAAGGAGAAAGAGAAATTTTGAAATCTTATGACAAGTAAAAAGATATTAAGAATGATCCAAAGAAGCCATGAAAAAGAAAGTTCAACGTTGAAATATAAAGTTTTCTTTTTCTTTTTCTTCTTATTCAGTATATTGCAAAAAATTTGACAAGACTCTCTAGATCGATTCTGTTATAATATAATCTGACATTAGGTCTCGAATAAATTGAATGTACCTTTAAATATTTGAGAGGAAATTTCACTCCATTGAGGTGTAAGAGAGATTCGAACTATTTTTCATACAATAAACAGAAGTGGTTTAGCACCCTAGTCTAACTAGTTTCCAACAAATTAAGCTTACAAGTCTAAGTACAAAAGAAAAATGTGCAACTAATCACCATGATTATGCCCTTAAATTATCAACTTTGATATTGGACTTTCTTATATTTATCACATGACAGCATGAGCCAGTGTGGGGCTTGATCATCATGATGAGATTGAAGAGAGCATTTGGAATTTGATTTTTGTTATTCTTCCAGGGAAATATCATGACAAAGCAATTAAGAAAGGATAATTATAGTTGCAATGTCCAATCATCTTGTTCAAAATTCTGTATTAAGGGCCACACCCATCTAAACTAATTATTATCATCATCTTTAGTGTCAAAATTTTCCATTTTTATGGCTCTGCATGATAAGCTAAAAGAACTTGATTATGTCTTTGACAAAAGGGTGGCAAGTTTTTGAATGTTTCAATGACTAAATTTACAAAGTGCAATCCTACGTACTATGCAACTAAATTAAAGGTATTTTTGAGTCACTAACTTCATGTGGATTACATAAGCATTTTTGAAAAGTTAATGGTTTGCATATAGTTAGTTGTTTCAGAGCTCAGCATTCCAATTTGAGGCTAAAATTATTTTGTGGAACAAAAAATGAAAATGTTTATGGGTTGGGCACTTGAGCTTGCCAATTTTTGAGGTAATTTAAGAAATATTACTATCTTTTTCCTTTTTTTTTCCTTAAAATCTAGTCGATAATATGACAATGCTTCAATCAATTTTCTCGTAAGAAAATTTTCAAAAGGGTATTACAGTTAAGTTTTGGATTATTAGGGAGACATAATTTCTTGATTATAGGGGATTAGGTCATCAACCACTCATTAATCTCATTCTACCTTTTTCTTTTTAATTCTTCCCTCTTTGTTGGGCAACTAATTGTCAGTGGTCAATGACATAATTGAAGGTGTTGAGAGATTTGTTCCATTGAATTTGGCTTTCTTAACTCAATTCAAGTGTCTTATCCAATGCTAATTAATAATAACTAATTAAAGACAACCAAAACGACCAGTAAGGTACATAAATTCAAGAGTACTTAAACTTCTTTTATATGATTGTTTCCTCCTTTTGTTTCTTTTTCACTTTGAAAATTCAGTTGAAAGGGTTGTTCTAACTCTCACTTTTAACGCAAAAACTATACTTATTATTTTCAAGACTACTTCAAATCAAAACAACCCAAAGAGGCCATTAGTCAAAATGGATCCACAAACAATGACTGAGCCCACCCCAAAAAGAATGGCTTATGACACTTCGACAAGTGCAATGTTATGGTGAAAGCATGAATGTGGGACTCTCATAAAGTTTCCAAAGCCAAATTTTGTTTCTCTTTTACTTATATTGTTCCTCTTTTAGAGAGAATTTTATGTTTCGTGCCATCAATGTGTCTATGGCCCCAATTGCATGTATAATTACTAACTACAACACGTAAAATTACAAACCCTAAAAAGAATAAATTATGAAGAAAACTTGTACTTTGCTTTTCTTTAATACAATTTGGTGTTTCACACATGTCATGTATAGTGCGTTTTATTTTGTATACATCCTACCAATTAGTATTACAAATTAATTAGTAATTAAACCCTTTGAATTCCTCATTTTGCTTTTCACCGAATTTGCTTGGAAAAGAAATTGCTGCTTTCACATTGTGTATGCAAAAGCAATTGCTTGTGCTTTAATCTCCCTACAATTGATCACCAAAAGGAGAACAATGTTAGAAGTTTAATTAGTTGAATTAGCATAACGACAATTTTCTTGTCTTTAATCAACGGCACCCGGTCAAAGATTACGCTCCAAAAGCTATGCAAGAATCACTTTTTATTTCTGATAGTTTTGGTTTTTTTTCCCCCTAATAAAATCACTTTTACAAGTTTGTATGTTCACAATGGTCCAAATTGTTAGTAACTGCTAATTAATCATAAGTATGGCTTTTGTTAAAGCGTCTTGACTTTCTGCTTCTGCATGGCGTAGCTCATCGTGTTTAGTCGAGTTTCCTGAGGCACCGTTTTTAGCCGATCAAACTTCATGTTCCTGTATCCCCTACACGCTTTTGCAAATGACATAACATTTGAACAAATCGCGTGCGCCTTTAACCTCTTTTGGAGCATTTTGGTCCGCATGAAAGTGATGTTGTTCTGCCAAGTGTTACCTTATTTATAATTTACTGATATATAAAATTAGAAATCTACTCAAATTTTGTAAATTAACTCTGTAATAGCATCATCTGAAAATCTGAAGCTACCATAGAGTTAAATCTCTACCCCGTAAGATTGGGCGAGTCGTTTACGAGACTTCTCACCGCTAAATACTGGCAGGGGTGGTAACCCCAGCAACTTTGCCCAGGTGGCCCATGAAAGTGAAGCTTGGGTTGAACCTTCGTGGGCTTTATAAATGTTGGTGGGCTAGCTAGCCAGTGAATACCTAGCAGAGCTAGTCAGCCCCCGTTACTAATCCTATCAGACTCCATTTGCCAATATATATATATATATATATATGTATACATTTATTTATTTTTTTGACAAAGTCAAACTGCAATTATTTGATGAGATAAAAGGTGAGAGTTGAATAGCTCCACTCCAGAGAATATTCAGGGCATTGCAAGCCCAAAAAAGCAAACAATGCCTAGCTCTCATGATAAAAGGTGAGAGTTGAATAGCTCCACTCCAGAGAATATTCAGGGCATGGCATTGCAAGCCCAAAAAAGCAAACAATACCTAGCTCTCGTTGTTTATCCATTCTACTCAAATGTCTCACATATTGGCGTAGGCAGAAGCATATGCAGTTGAAATTTGCTGTGATTGACTTCACATTTTGATAACATGCAATGTATGATTTTAATTTTTCCACAATACATTGTCGTAACTATTTTCTTTGCATTTTTTCAGCTACTATTTGCATCATTTCTAATAAAAAGAACAAAGATGCATGTTACAAGCCAAAAATATTTGCCAGTTATGACTTCAAATGTATCTCAATGAACAAATGAATCACAAACCCCATCTCAATTTGTGTGCTAACATTCATTCTTCGTCTACAGAAAAATCTGGCTCTGCCGGTTTCTGCAATGTGGTGACGACACCAGAATCAGACCTGGAATGTTTATTGGCCCTTCTAGTGCTAGCACTCAATCTAGCTGCATAAATTGATAAGCCTGAAGGAGGCTGGGGAGAGTCAGGCTCAGCAGGAATGTTCTCTTTAGCCCTTAGTTCAGCTGCTTCTTTTCGTTTTTTATACCGGCGCCAAGCTGCTTGAATGAAGCACGCAGCCCATGTTCTCCATTGGTGTGAGTAGAATCTGAACTTGTGTCTAAGTTGCTTACTATGCAATCTTCGAAATTGTGATGCTACAAACTTCAAGTCATCTGCTCGTAAAGCAAAAGCCTCAACTTCGGATATGGATTTGACTGTACGAGTAGATGATGGAAGAATGACACTTGGGCGAGGGTCTAAAGCCCATGTCAGCAGTTCCTCGCCACAGAAATCACCTGGGCCAATACGGCACGAATTGAAGAATCCAGTGCGGCCACCATTAGTGGTGTAAGAATCAAGGTGCCCTCGGATTATGAATAGCATTTCATTGACGGGGTCACCTTCACGTACAAGAAACGTGCCTTCAGTGCACAAGGCAGGCTTAAGCCTCTCACATATTGCATCAAGCATTCTTTCATCCATTTGATCAAACAATGGAACCTGTTCACGATATTACGTAATTATTATATCATGCTGGCATTGTCATTCCATCGACATCAAATTCTACAACTGGGTTAGGACATAAATCATAGTGAAAATGAAGCATTGGCTTACTCGTCGGACAAGATCAAGACAGATGTGGCGCTTAATGTCTCTCCTGAGATCTGTGGGAAGCCCTTTTAGAAGAACTTCTTCATCAACACCTCTAGTGGCTACCCATTTGTACTGATCATATTTTCTAACAGATTGCCTTAATTCTGGAGGTAGCTGCCTGTGATGCATCCATTGTTCTGTATCGGTTCTCTTGATTCTCCATTCTTCTAATCTGATAGTTGTCGACTGGAGGTAAGTCTGCGAGTGAAATGCACAACCAGAATTATATACTGGTTGAAATAACATAGTCAAACCATAGCAATGAAAATGATTGGGATATTATCTGGAGCTTTTTGTTTCAAGACATATTCCATACATGCTGCATTCAACTTCTCTGAAGTGACATGTTCAAGCATTAATGACTGCAAAAGAAATGATAGATTCGAAGGCATTGTGAGAAATGCTTACTTGCATATTCCCAATGAGCAATGCAAAGAGAACTAATCCGAGAGTTGCAATAATGATGGCAAAAATTATTTCTCCAACGTAAGTGCTTGTGGCAAGATTTTGTCCTACAGAACTGCACTTATTGGTGAAACAGAACATTAGAATCTATATTAGGCATTCCATTGGGAGTGATCGATATAGTGTACTATATCTATTAAGCTTGTGATAAACAACATTATGCTCAATTGACTGGCAAGAAAAAGAAAGATTTAACCTTACCTCAGATTCTTCAAGCCCCACCAGAGACAGTAAAAGTACTTGTTGAAGAAAGGTGCTGTTGTGACATCAAATGTAACTGCATCAGCATAAATACCAAACTTGTAGGAGCTTACTTTGTTCGGATCACAAAGGCTTGTGATGTTGCTGAACTTGAACCAGGACTCCCTATTAGGATCTTCAACCTTGTGGCAATCAAAATATCCATATTGACATGATGGCTTCTCACTATTGCAGACACTTCTCCAGCATGCTTCTTGCCGTTCAATTGAAAGAAGGTACCAACAAGCTCCTAAAACCTATTTCAAAGAAGAAAGTAACCAGGGTGGAGTTATCAGTAATCAACTGCAGATTGCAACATCTTATTATATTTGATATGCTAAGTTTTCGCAACAATTTCTTAAATTTTCTCCTTCCTTTTACCCATCTAACAACCATTTTACGTAACAGACATTAGCATTCTTTGAAATCTAATCCTCGGTTCACTTAACAATTCGATTAATATGAATTTCTTGATACTTACATGGCTTGCCAACATGAAGAGTACAAGGTTATAAGCAGCCCCTGCCCAAGCAGTTTCTGTCACAACACCAGTGGCATTAATAATTTGTTGTGAGAGTGGGAATATAAGAAAGAGTCTGGGAAGGTACTGAAAAATGATGATGAAACGAAGGACATTTTTCGTGTTTCTCATTGTCGAGCCCCTAAGATTGGGGATAATGAACCAAATCAAAACCTGAAATTTAAGTAAGGAACAGAATTAAGCCCCATAAATTAACATCTTAAAGGCAATATAGAGTTCTTGTGACAAACCTGAGGAAGGGGCAAGGCAGCAACGAAGTCAATCCAGAAGCCCTTCTTCAGGTACCTTGATGCAATTTTTGAAGGATCTATAACAAGCTCACCTCTCCCAAAAACACGAGAAGAAGGCGCTACATAAGCTGTGCGAAACCTAATGTATATCTGAATTATGTAAAAGGCATCACCCAGTGTTCTTATAATAGTGAGAATCACTTCCAAGGGAATCCCGATATCTATGCACACTTCATGTCTAACTACCGGCAAGTAAAAGAACAGAGGATCCACAAACAAAGAAACTAAACATGCTACTAAAAAGATCTTATTCCATCGACGAATTGCTGGCCCTCGAGGATCCAATATCTTCTTCTTTACTCTCTCATAATCCTCAGAGAAGACTCTTG
The DNA here is from genome assembly GCA_002013955.2 of Citrus medica. Taxonomy (NCBI): domain Eukaryota; kingdom Viridiplantae; phylum Streptophyta; class Magnoliopsida; order Sapindales; family Rutaceae; genus Citrus; species Citrus medica. Next base: position 308,980 of record MKYO02017900.1, on the reverse strand, counting down.
ACAGTACTTTAGCTTTCAAGGATTTTACAGGCTTCCCCGATACGTCCTTCTCGGGTACTTGCTTCCCATCAAACTTGTATTTGAACTTAATCACACCGTCTCCATTCATTGCAGGGGGCTTTTCTGATAATTCATGATCATCTTGAAATCTGAAAATTTGTATGCAAAATATTAAAATTTGTTACTACACATAACATTTTTTTTTTTAATTTTCTAAACTGAACTTAACAAAAACTTAGAAGAATATTGAAGGGACTAACTAACCTGACAGATCTTGAATTATTGTAACCCATGATGCTGCTTCAAACGAAACGATTTGTTCTGCAGTACAAACAGGCAAAAGGGTTCTATATAGTGCACCACAAAATCAAGTAAAATTGACTAGGCAAGAGCTCTTTAGCAGTAGAGCCACAAAAACTTCAAAAAAGAATTCCACCAATGGCTGCTTTCATCAGGAATCTTGTGAACAGAAAAAGAAAGCTCAACTTGTACATGAAGCTTTGTATAAAGAACAATAGAGCATCCCACCTTTTCAGGAGAAAAAGGACAGGTCAAACATGTGAGTTGTGACTAATTACTATAAATACTACTTTAAATCTGCATCAGAGGTTAATACGTTTTTTAAAGTCAAGATATCAGCTGAAGAAGAAATGTGTAAAGACTATAAATCATCATTATTATATCACATCATACGTAATCAACATTACAGACCTAACCCAGAATCTCAAAATCTTGTTATCTTTTCTTATAATCAAAGACTAAGAAATAACATTTGATCAGGACTTGCTTACACAAACGAAACTGAAATGGGGAGTTGCAATGCGGGTTCAATGAAAAGTTTCCATTGTTAGGATGTGATGAGACTCCTTGTGAAACCCACCTAAAAAATAATGATGAGTTTTGCGAATTGCATTCATATAAAATATGTACGAGACTCGGTCTAAGAGACTCGGAATATATTTTGTGAAAAAGACAGAAAAAAGAGAATTAAATAATTAAGGGGTTTTAATTATTGTTGATGATCAATTTGTAGAAGGAAAAAAATATTGAATAATTTATGGGACTATAAATAAAGACATAAAGACAGGACCAAATGAGTGTATCCAAAAGAAAAGAAGAGAAGGTACGTATAAACAGAAGAGAGAAGAAGATGCTTCAGTTTTTGTTATTGTTTAATGTAGTGTCCAGGGACTGTACTTTTGATGTCTTAATGATTTTTTCACTTGTTTTCTTTGTAAAGATCCGAGGAGTTGACTGCATTAGATACGGTGCATACCTATGGAATCTTTTGGCTACGTGTGCCTGCAACCGATGATGGTGCACGGTGCTGATGGCCCTGTGTGTGTGTGTTTTCTTTACGGATTAACTAAGAAGCCTTAAATTTAAAGTGATTAGGGGAAAAATTATCTAGTAATTGTAACAAAATCTTTAGAAATTGTTGTGCTGAAATTTTATTAGATTGTTGTGTGAATTATCCCATTTTTAACTTTAAAGAGAGATTCTCTATTGGGAAACAAATCCAAAAAAAAAAAGGGAAATTTTAAATAACATAAATGCAAATTGAAAATCAAAATTTTTTAATTTTTAGGCTGAAGACAATTTAAGTTCTTCCCCACCCATGTGACTAGAATTTAGTCTGTGTTTTCAACACAAAAGATTTTATTAATTGTACTAATTAGCTCCTACAAATTGAAAATCAGTTTCAAATGCATAAATATAATAACATTGAATCTATCATTGTATTGTTAAAAAATATGAATGTAATTTGAGAAAAAAATATTGTTACTTCTATGAAATATGGGTCTAGTTTTTCTACTTAAAAATATGGCAATACAATCTATTTACATTACAATTGAAAATTTGTCTCGATCATCTTGATTTACCCAAAGATAATGAGTATAGCGGCTAATTTATCGAGACCAGTATTGATCTCCAAATATATATATATATATATATATATATTTCCTTGAAAGAGAACTCCACCTCAATTAATAACAGGGAAATCTATCAATTTTTTGTCACTAGTGGAATTCCAATCCATACCTACACCAAATTTGAAAGAGATGTTACGTGGGGTTTAATTAGTTAAATATTAATTTCATTTTTAACTATCGAGCGCGTAGATCAGCTGGTATGTAATTGTTCTAACTTAATCAACGTCATCGGTTTAAGTCTTGTGAATACAACTACATTATATACCCATTGAGAAAATTTTGCCGTCTTACTAGCCTTACTCAACTCGAATATACATTAGTTAGGAATCAATATAATATTCGAATACCAAATAATTTAATATATTAAAAAATAATTTCATTTTTATTACGATGCACTTTTGACATGATATATGGCTAGTATTATCTTAATTAAAAATTTAAAAAAATTTGAAAAGTTGATCGACATCGAAGTCGATTCCTTATACATAGTCACATTGCAATCATGATATGATTAAAATAGGAAAGAAAAATTCCTCACAACAACCAACCGTATGATTATGAAGCTGGCGTTCTTCCAATAACTAGCAAAAGTAGATGAACATCAACTTGGGGTAAACAAATTAAAAGTAAACCATTAAAATACAATCCTTTCTACATTCTTCAATCAGTCACGTGAGAGTCGAGTAAACAGAACAGAACAAGCACCTCTTGGTTCCTTTAACGACACGTTGCTCGCTCTCTCTCTCTATTTCCTAATCCTACTGAAAAATGAACAAGCTAAGCTAGCTTTAATGGCGACACTTTTTGACTTTTAATTATTTCCACAGCATTCTGCATTATGAAATTATTTTAGTTAAAACGTGAGTAGCTGTCACCACCGAACTCGATTGACTTTTGCCTTGAAGAAAATCCCATGACAGCTTGGAAGCAATGATATTTGCACTAAGGCACCTGGTGTTCTCACTTGGGATCTGCTGCTAATAAGGCCAAAAGAAATTTTCAGTTTTTTTATTTTATTTTCTGAAATAGTATATATATATATAATTGTTGAGTTTGGGGAGGTGATCTTATCCAGAGAGAGCTTTTGATTGTTGGCAATGGTTTAAAAAATCTCTGCCTTGTAAGAAGTGCTGACATAAATTGATCCTTGTGAAAGCATCTTCATAGTTTCTCGTGGCAGCTTTCGTGGGGTGATGGAAGGTGGATAAGGATTCGGGTGGATAAGGATTCGTTCAGTACTACGTTAATTAGGAGCTGGAAAATGATAGAGATGTTCCTTTTCAGGCATGAAAAAGCATGATATTATATGTTCATTGGGCATATATCATGCGCACGCGCACACACGCACACACATGAAACTTAGCTCTTTTTTGGACCCAATTGACAAAATCATTTAGTTGTTTAATTTGGAGAACTGAGTGGAAATAATTGAAAATGCTTCGCCAAAATGCATAGAATAATACTTAATCAGATTATCCAATTCAAAATTTAAAAATAACAATACACATGATTTCGCAGGAGGCACGCATATAAATTCTAGATTTGAAAAAAAAAAACTCTCAGCCAAATTAAAATCATAATAATAATTGTCACAATAATTAATTTGTATTACAATTTTTTATTTCATAACAAAAACCCAACCTCCATAAACACACGTCCCTATTTTAGTAGGACAAAACTTGTTAATGCCATACACAAACCCATTATTTCATTGAATGGATTGTTGTAAATTGGAAAAAGGGAGGATAAAACAAATTAATGGTCACCATATTCTTCAATTCACAAGCACGGACTTATTAGATGCAAAAAGGTCAGTCTCCGCATCCTAACTATTGTCTTCTTGTCCTGTGACGGTGCGAGTCTTTTGCTTTACACAATCCAATTAATCTTCTTTTCTTTTTTCCTAATTGGATCCTTAATTTGAAAAGTTCTGAGTGCTTTGTTGAAAGCCATCATCGTAAATATCATAATCATGAGGATTATTAGAAAATTTTGTGATGTATTAGCTATTATAGATCTAACCCGACCGGCCAGCGAGATCTCGCTTTGCAACCAGCTTGCTACTATTAATGCCTTGCTGCCTAATCCCGAACAAGTGACAAAGGAAGAAGTGTATGCACGAGGCCATTCTTTATTTTTAATCTCTAAATAGTAATGAAAACAAGCAACAAATCCATAAGAGACGTTTAGATTAATTTATAGCCAAATCATTTATTAATAACTTCTTAAATATTAGCCAACGAGAGTGCATATATATATATATATACACACACATAGCGCAGATCATTTTTAAATTATTCTTTGTAGATCATTAGAATGTGGTATAAACGTAAAAATTTAAACTTTCTGGTAATAGATACATAGATTTATCATTGTAACAATTCCAAAGTGGGGAAAAAGAAAAAAAAAAATTCATGAGTTATGGTAGGAGTGTACCTATGGTTTGAATTAATTAAAAGCACTGGACAAGGCTTGTGTGAGCATTAATCAAGAGCATTAATTTGTTCATTAAAACAGACTGGATTCATGTGTGAGGGACCCCCCGACGACCCCAAGAAGATGATCACAGGTCTGTTGCGCACGTCACATGCATGCATTTTGTGACCCACACGTACGTAAACGTAATATAATATCCAAATGATGGAAAACTACAGAAAATCACGAAAAGAAAATTTCGAAAAGGGGGATTGCTGCCGGTTCCCCTATTGAAATGGATATGTATTATTTATTCCTTTGCTGTATTTATAAATTTAATCATTCTCTTAACATAAAAAAATTAAAAAGGAAAGAAAGGATAAATACATCATTTGTTTGATATTTGATTTTGTAAATAAAAAATATGTATTAAAATAACAAAAATTATAAGGAAAATAATTTTTTGCTCATAGCAAAAACCTATATTTCTTATTTCTATATTTAAATTTTTATTTTAATATCAATTTATATGATTTATTTAATATATAATAAATAAGAATAAAACTATATTTAAAAATAAGAGTAATACTGTAAAATTATAGTATTATAGGGTCATTAGGTATTATGAAAACAATAGAGAGATTAGTGATATAATTAGGAAATTGAAATCTTTCTCTGTAATAAAAAAAAGAGTAAAGAAGCTGTATGTATTTTAAAATAATTTCAAAATAAGGAAACAAATGTATATGATTTTATGAATGAGACAAATATATATGGTTATATATATATATTTTAAACTTCATGAATTCATATAAAATTTTTTTAAAAAAAAATCCGTTAGATATTAATAATTGAAATGTCAAAGATTTTAGTTCGTCCCAATATTTTTTCAATGGTTGAAAGAAAGGGAATCCTACTTGAAGGTTTGACAACGCTTTGCTTGGAAAGTGGATGATGTTTTTGACAAAACTAGGTCAAGGTTCAATAATGAGAAATGAACAAACGTGGATTATAAATTATAATGTGCTGACGTCGGGCATCAATCACCCTTCTCCATTATTAAACAACCCTATACATGGATTGTTTCGGCTTGTGCCCATTTACACATTACTATTTACTACGGACTTTTCAAGCTCCCCTCAACCCAGAACGTGGATGATTAATTCATGGTCGCCATGGCCATTTCTATTCAAACACTTAATACAAATTAGTCATTCAAATAGCTCAAAACTAAATAAAGTTAATCATCACTGTAATCAAGAAGTTCAAGATCAACCACTCGGCTCAGCCCGAGTGGCCAGGGCTGCTGCCCTCCAAGTTGGAGGGCAGCAGTTCGAACTCCGTCAAAAGCATTGTGGGGGTATTTCCTTTCTCAATTAATTTGAGTGAAGGTAGTTTTCTCCCTTACCCTTGAGTAAGAAGTAGACATCTCTCGAATATTTGTGAAGGTTAAAATCTGGGCAGAGCTCCATTAGTATTTATGTAAGTTGGTCCCAGTAATTGTCTGATTTGTAAATATCAGTTATAATCTCATGTAATATGAGTTGTAATCTGAGCAATAATCTCATGTAATCAAAAAAAAAAAAAAGAAGTTCAAGATCAAGGAGCGGAGAAGATGGGTGAAAGTTTGTTTTGTAGAATTACTAATGCTTTTTGTATTTTACTATCAATACACAAAATGCAGGGAATAGTATTACCGATCACCACCCTAATGTTTAAGCTCAAGTAAGCCCATAATTGTAGAAGATCAAAATCAAGCCTACTGATTATCGCTTGAATAGGCCTTTTGATATCCCTGAAAATATCTCATAAACTTCTTTTTTTTAATTGAGAATGCCTAAATTACAAAACAGGACTTAATTCATTTCTACATGGGGAATTCAATTAAACAATTAAATAAATTAAAAATTTTGAAAAATTTTACACCCTAATTGATTTTTTTTAATTATATAAGTTTAGAGTTATGACAATAGAAATTATATAATAAAAGAAAATAACTTAAGATATTATAATTTGTATGTATTTTAAAAACAAAAACTTAAAAGAAATATTTTTTTAGAGGAAAATAATATGGGAAGATGATTAATTTAATATATGGGTTTGTTTTTTATTAATAAAACTAAGGTATTTTAAGAAATTAAATTTCAAAGGGGTGCTATAAGATTTTAGAGGGGTGTTAAAAGCTCCACTCTAAAAGGCTTTCTCCCTGTCTTTTTCAAGCAAAGGCCAACGGGTCACTGAGCTTTTGGGCCAGCCAGAAAACATAGTACGAGAAAACAAAAGTCCGAAAATTTAACTGTTTCATTGGTGCTCTTAACATTTATCATAAAACTCAATGGTGTTAAAATTTTAAACATATTACACATGGCTAATTTCATAAATAATCAAAAGAGCAATCTCGTCCATTATATGATAAGCAAGTGAATATATAGAATAATTATATAATTTTTTTACAGAAAATATTAAAATTATGAATTAATTATCCATTATATGATAAGCAAGTGAATATATAGAATAATTATATAATTTTTTTTACAGAAAACATTAAAATTATGAATTAATTAGATAACGTCACGTGACAGTGTCGCTCATTGTGACATCAGTAATGTCATCCACTAAATCATTACTCTTTCAATCTTATAGCAGGTTTTTTACTTCACTCCTCAAAGTCAGGCTCTCCAGGCTTTTGCAATGATGAGATCACAACATCCGAACTTGGCCCAGCAGCTTGCTTGAAACTTCCACTACTACTTCTAGCAATCAAACTCTCAGCATAGTGGTCCCAAAATGAACCAGTACCTGATGGCTGTCCGGGCTCCGATCCACTCTTCAATTTAGCTGTTTCTTTCAATTTCTTATGCCTGCGCCACGCAGCTTGAATAAAACATGCTGCCCACGTTCTCCAATGATGTGAATGATGCCTGAACTTGTGCCTGAGTTGCTTGCTATGCAGTCTCCTAAACTGTGAAGCTACAAATGTCAAGTCCTCAGCAATAAGTGTAAATGCCTCTACTTCAGTTATAGCCTTGACAGAGCGAGTAGATGATGGAAGAATGACAGTTGGCCGCGGGTCGAGGGCCCACGTCAGCAACTCCTCGCCGCAGAAATCACCAGGGCCAATCCGGCTTGAGTTGAAGAATCCAAAATGGCCACCATTTGTGGTGTAGGAACCCAGTTGTCCTCGGACAATGAACAGCATTTATTGCACAGGATCACCTTCCCGCACAAGGAAGATGCCTTTGGTTCCTAACACAGGTTTTAGCCTCTCGCATATTACGTCTAGTATTGTTTCATCCATTTGATGGAACAATGGAACCTGGAAATTATTGTTAAAATGGGTAACTTTTCAGCATCATAATATATCTTCCTACTGTCAGGAGCGGAGCGAGGGTTGAAAATCCGAAGGGGCTGAAAGTTTTGAAGGTAAATTTTAGGGTAAGGGAGTCAATGATTGTTAGGGAAAAGATTGAGAAAGATAAAAATAAAAAATAAATCTTGATCATTAATTCATTGCTAAGTAAAAATTTAACTCGGCAGTGAATCCGATAATCTAAATTTTTAAGGGGTCAAAATCTAGAAAAGAATATGCAAACACCCATAAGAATTTTATAAATAAAAAATGATATAAGATCAAAGAACTTACCCGTCTGACTAGGTTGAGGCAAAGGTGGCGCTTGATTTCTCTCCGTAAATCAAATGGAAGTTCATGGATAATGGCTTCTTCATCAACTCCTCTAGTGGCCACCCAATTGTATTGATCGAATTTCCTAACTGAATGCCTCAGTTCTGGAGGCAGCTGCCTGTGATGCATCCATTGTTCTGTATCAGTCCTCTTGATCCTCCATTCTTCCATTCTAATGCTTGTAGATTGCAGGTATCTCTGGAAGTAAAATGTTAATGACTTATAATTCAAGTAAATGGAAAATTACAGCAATGACCCTGTAAACAACTTTGCCAACAATAAAGCAAGCGTGTGCTAATTCTATAACTCCTTCTGAATAGTGCTGAAGATGTTGATTAATCAGCCATTAGAAGACATCATTTGAAGGACTTACTTGCATATTCCCAATAAGCAATGAAAAAAGAAGCAGTCCTAGAGTTGCAATAACGATGGTGAAAAGTATTTCACCAATGTAAGTGCTTGTTGCAAGATTTTGTCCCAAGGAGCTGCACTCATTGAAGATAAAGAGACTGGCATCATTTGATTTCTTCCGAAATGATATACGTAGTACTAGTGAATCGGAGATTATTGAGATGCACTTTAAAACTTACCTCAGGTTCCTTAAGCCCCACCAGAAACAGTACAAGTATTTGTTGAGGATTGAGGAGCCAGTAACATTGTTTAAAGCAGCATCAGTATAAATACCAAACTGATAGAAACCAATATTGGTATCAGGTCCATTATAGCTGTCCTGGCATATGTTTGAAACATTGCTTGATTTGAACCAATTAACTCTTTGAGGGTCTTCAAGCCTGCGGCAGTCAAAGAATCCTAGCTCACAGAGTGGCTTCTCAAGGTTGCAAGCACTTCTCCAGCAAGCTTCTTGTCTCTCAACTGATAGCAGATACCAGCAAGCTCCTGAAACCTTCATTAGAAGAAGGGAAATAAAAAGAAAAAAATTGTAGTTATTCAGCTTATTGAACAAACCATCTCAATGCTTGATATAATTAAAAAATGACTCTTAAGTACAGACATGGCTAGCTAACATGTAAAGTAGAAGGTTGTATGCAGCTGCTGCCCATGCTTTTTGTGTCACAACGCCGGTGGCCTCAACGATCTTTGATGTGAGAGGAAAGATAAGAAAAACTCTTGGGAGGTACTGAAATAGGATGAGAATCCGAAGAATGCTAACTGTCATTGTAACCGCTGAAATCTCAAGATTGGGTACAACAACCCATATTAAGACCTGTAATTGAAAGATACATTCATCAAATACATTACTTTTCACTCACTAAAACATTAAGTACCGTCATATTGTAAAAAATTTTGATGACTTACTTGAGGTAGAGGCAATGCGGCAATGAAGTCTAGCCAGAACCCTCTTTGTAGGTACCTTGATGCAATCTTTGAAGGGTCTACAACAAACTCTCCTCTCCCGAAAACTCGAGAAGAAGGTGCAACATAAGCAGTACGAAAACGAACAAAAATTTGAATCACATAAAATACATCAGCTAAAATTCTTATGATGGTAAGTGTAGTTTCAAGAGTTCTTACTCCATTATCTATGCACATTTCTTCCCGTCTTACGATTGGCAAGTAGAAAAACAAAGGATCCAAAAACACAGAAACTAAACATGCTACTAAAAATATCTTGCTCCATAGGCGAATGGTTTTGCCGTTAGGATAAAGTATTACGTGCTTCTTCACCTTCTCATAGTCCTCAGAAAATACTCTGCCACGTACTTTAGCTTTCAAAGATTTTCCTTTGTTCTCAATGGAAGCCTCACTTGCTTTCTTGGAGCTTTATGGTTTAGGCATTTGAACCATGTCACCTCTTTGCTTCTGCATTATCTTATCAGTTCCACTTTCTTCAAGATCATCCTGAACTCTGCAAAAGCAAAAAGGAAGAAGGTTATAGACGTACATCACTTAATGTTATATACCAAAACATGGAAGTGACCAATGACCTTACACATCTTGCTTTACCAAAAGGCAAGCATTGTGGGTTAGATATCTCAATGTCTATAAATAAAATGAAGAACAAGAAGGGACTTTAATGGCTTCTTTCACTGAGAGCCATGTGAGTAGAAGTGAAAGTTTATATATAGAGTGAGTCTGAACATGCTCCCTTTTAGAGACCATGCCTTCTTGTAAGGCCAAAAGTTTTAGGAGTTGTAAGAACAGAACGTGTGAGTGATCAATAGTTTTCTTCACTTAACTAATACTTGAGCAGATATTTTCATATGCCCATAAACTCTTTAAGTCTTGTTTTTTTTTTTGGTTATTAAAATCGAATTAAATCTGCCTATATTCATATGAAGATGTTAAGTTTCTTAACTGAAAAGGCACACAAGTTCTGTTATAGAAAAGAGAAAAAGGAGAGAAACCGAGGACTTACGGACCCTCTGTCACAGCTAAGCTGTAACAAGTTATGCATTACTTTTGTTTTGATCCCCTCTGTTTCTTTCCTCTACGAATTCCTTCATTGATTTGCAATACTTTAAGATCAGAAGAAAATCCGATATGAAAGAGTGCATATCCTTGCTTTTAAAGTACATTTATTAATATTATCTCATAAAAAAAATAGGTACATTACATTTATTAAAGAAATCCAGGTTCAGAATTAAAACAAGATCAAGTACTTAAACGCGGATTTGTTCACATTTTTGCAAATATACTCTAAGAGCTTTACATTTTAACAACGTTAGATAGATGCATGTTCATGGAAAAGTAACACATGTCTTCCTAAAAAGGAAAAAAGATAAATTTGTCTTATACTTTCGTTTCACCGTTGCAATTTTAGTCATGGAATTGAGTTCAAAGGGACAGCCGAGTGGTGGTCATTTTCTGGTTGAAACGCTCTGGTTATTTACCTTGAATCTCTGCAATTGTTTTACTGTTTCTAAAGCGGAAATTTAATGGAAGTAAAACGAATATACAATCATCAAAATTGGAAAGCCGAATTCTATCATAAAATTCTCACAAAATTTGTTCAATTTCTTTTTTCTGAAAAACAGAAAAAGAAGAGAAGAACATCGATATCTGAACAGTCGACCTCTATCACATTAACTTATAAAAAAAAAAAAGAGGGGGAGGGGGGAGGGGGAGGAGCTTTCTTCCTATTCTTGCTCGTCAGAAGCTGCTTCTTTCAAGCATGATCTCATGATTTTTCCAAGCTTAGCAGATGCATCGAGGCAAAGCTGCATTGCCTGCAAGCAAAAGCAAGTTAGATCTTTAGGCACCATTCAAATCCTAGCTCATGAGCATTCATGATTTAGAATTTATCTGAAGTTTTCCAAGAAATTGTGAAGGATCATTATTCATTAGCATATTTGATATTACCAACTTAATTTGTATGAAGAAGTAATATTGGCTATAAATGAACTTCTAAACAAAGATACATTTTCACATAGAAATGCCACCACCAACCCTCAAGTTTTTGATGAAGAAAACAGTCGATATGACAAAGCTCAGTACTGTACCTCATTAAAATAAGGGGTTGACCATTCCCCAGTAACCGTCAATTGAGTGACTTCATAACGAGAAGGCATACAAGCTATCATTAGACTTCCGTCTTGGTAGCTTTCCTCCTCCAGCACTGGATCAATAAGAAGATTCTTGACTAGGCAAGACTAGGCACCAAAAAATATATGCAATAGCATGAGAACACAAATAAAGAACCAGAAAATGAGCAAAAGTTCCGCATGAAGTGAAATCATTTAAGCAATAAGATTGATATTTTATAAGACAAACAACATACTGAAAATGCAAATAGAAAGAGGAAGATCCATATCTGTACAAGATGCATACCACAGAAACAGAGGCAACGAGGTCATACATCATAATGCCCGCATCCGCCAGGGCGACACTAGCACATGATATCACCACAGGGAGATCACCTACAGCAAACCAAAAAGTATCAAGCTCATGAACTTGCTCAACAAGAAATCTTATGCCTGGCAATAGCCAGGATTCAACAGAAACTATAAAAGCACTGCTATAGAGAATGAAAGAATTATCATGCTTTATGTCCTCCATTCCTTGAATGGCCACTTAATTTCCTAAGGCTACTTCCTTTCCATATTTGGCCCAATCATTTCACAAAATGATGACTATTGCCCGTCGAAAGATAGTTTGACAAATTTTGAGAAACTATTCTACTCTAGATTTTATCTTCATACATAATCCATTGGAAATTTCCTCAAACTTAGTCCATCAGAAGTTTCCTCAAACACAAGCAAAAATCAGCGGATACTTTTCCTACTAGACGAACTGAGGTGAGTTACAGTTTATTTTCAATTCCATAATTTATAATTAGAAGCATAATATTCTTGGTTGACTAATACTGAAAATGATTGAGGTACAGAAAACATTAGAGGAAAACAGAAAGTTCAATAAATCAATAGGTTGGACTACACAGAAATAAGATTCTCATACATCAGGGAAAAAGTAAATGTAAGTGATTAGCAAAAACGGTAAAAATTCTCGTTGCAGCTTGATATAAGAAAACATGAAGCCAAACTTAAATTCCTTAACAATATTTTTCGTCACTCTTTTTTTCCCCCCACTTTTTTGGTTTCTTTAATTTTTTTTCTTGAACGAAAATTCTTTAGGTGAAAGTTCCAAATTGATGGACTCATTATTGAAAACTGTAAACTTACTGCCTCCAGATTCCAAAACCAATGCAAATACATCCACGGTTGTCTTAGGGAATGTTTCCAAGATTATTGCACCTTCCAAAGCTTTGTGAAGCATAGAGGAAAAATCTTTGTGGTCCGATCCCTATCATTCCATATTTTACATCAAATAATAAGAAGAAAACAAGCAAAAGAATTTTTTATATTCACAAAAGGGTGTCGCATGTACCTGTCCACGAACAGGGGTAGCAAAAGTTGTATAGCTAACATTACAGTTCAATCGACCTATATTGCTATACATCATTGCTTTCTTACTTTCTCTAGGCCCAAATCTGATCAAATAAAAACCAAGTACATTTGAGATAAACTCAAGTCACGCTCTAGTAATCTCAAATTGCTTGAGATATACGTATACCACAGAAGCAGAAGTAGAAAATAGCAGAGAAATACTGTCAATGTACAGAAGAACCGTTTCCAGTTAAATCAAGAGAGAATATAAATCCCATCTCCAAATATAGAGAAAGCCAGACATCAAGGCAGACATGACTGTTAAAAAGGTTCGGAACATACTCACACGGACACAATCACCTTGGTGTTTCCAAATTCAGCATAAGCAGACCCCGATGCTGAATTCACAGCGCCGGTGCGGAAAACTGCAAGTAACAACAAAACATCACGAAATAAGAACACTTTCAAAATGGAACGGGGATGTATTCAATGCAAATCTTGATCAATACTCCACTACATATTAAAAATTCATCCTTTAGTTTTCAAGGCAAAAGGTTCACATTTCTTGGCTCCAAGTTCATGGAATTACTAGCAGGACAATAGTAAAGACCAAGGCAATAAAATTAAAATTTCATATAAACTAAACAAACATGCTAGAATACATGCACTTAAAGAGCAACCCAAAGATGCAATTTTTTTTAAAAATATAATTAAAATCATTAATAAGGGGGGAAAAAGGACCAACATTCAAAGCCTGATCAAACGTCACACAAGTTCCTATTTTGCCCAATAGAGAGCTCAAAAAGGAAACCCAAAAAAAAAAAAATTTGAGATATTAGCAAAATAGAAAAAAGGGTGAGCTTACAGGCGGGTCTGCACTGGTGAAAGCCACGGGAGTCGGGTCGGAGCCAGTCCACATCGGAGCCAGAAAAAATGGGTGGGCGGTTTTTTCTGGTGGGGTCAATCGGAGAGTACGTGGCTTTTGCAGTTGTTGTAGTACTAGGCTTTGCTGCCATTCTCTTTGTTTTGCTTCTTCTTCCTGTAATAACTTTCTCAAAACATCTCGCGAAACTTTCACTTGAAACGCTCACTTGCTCTGTGAGTTATATATACATATATATATATATTTTCGCCACATGAAGTATTGTATTATGAGAAATAATTCCCGTGTAATGACTTTCACTTCTAACGCAATAATAAATTGAAAATACCGAAATACCCCCTTCATTTAACAAGGGTACTATATGTCGTCTACTTACTAACCTTTTACACGACATGACATACAACTTTAGTTCTGTTGTAAAAATTAAGCGAGCCAGGTTTGGTATTTGATAAATGTAATTTATGGACTGCATATCGTTTTCTTAGTTTGCTTATAAATGAAGATGAACTACTAGGCTATTGCACATACTTTTTCTTTTGACTTATATATAAAAGGTACACGTGTGCCATTTTGAAATTGCTACTTGCTCCAGTGCTATTTGGTTTCAGCATACCAATTCATGAATCTTGATATCATCTCAGAGACTGGGATGGCTCAGCGGATTTTTTCATTTCTTTTAACTAAGAAGTGAAACAAAACACAGCAATCCTGCCTCCTGCTGAATGCCAATTAAGAAAGCTGTAAGTTGCTATGAGAAAAATCTTGCAGGTTCTCAGGAGTTGATGAAGATAATGAAATAAAGAAGAAGCAAATCAATGCCACAAATGGTACAATAGAATTACAAGGATATGAATATCATTGAATGTGCTTAACATGATTCTATGGTCAATTCAGAAGAAACTAAAATTTCTGCAAACTTTCATTCACTAATTCCTTCACAGAAACACTTAAAAACCAGCAGGGGCCAGTCATCAGATGAAGCTTTAGGAAAGGGAAGGCCCGGGCTCAAAGAGTGGAGGGCAGCAGCATCTGAACAACCCGCAGCAGCTCAGAAACCACAAACTACACGATGCGTACAAAAGAGTACATGGAAAAAAGAAGTGCATAATCATTGTCATATCCAAACTTTGCTGCAATTTCATTGATGCAAATATAAAAAAAAAGGAAAAAAAAAAAGTGAAATGGACATCTTACCATGAGTCCAAGAACCCTCTGCTGGGTGCGGCAGGGCGTGCAGGCGGCAGCAGTGGCGTGCTTGGCGGAGGAGAAGGGTCCATTACTGGTCCAAAAAGCTTAAAACAGCTGCTCAAAAGGACAGGCAACAAGAGACTTGCTTCTGCTTAAGAGAGGCTGTTGGGGTTGTCTCAGTAAATAACTTACTGCCATGTCCAAAAGTTGCGCCTTCCTGTCTTCCAAGTCAATTCTCATCTGCCATTCAAAGAGAGGATTCAGGATTGTAAAAGGTACACGTAGTAGACTTGCGGACGGCTACTTTTGAAGTACTGGCGATAAAAAGAAAGGATCATTTAATATTTGCCATCAGCTCATAACAAGGCATGATATAAACTCTCATAATTGGAAGCATTCAGTTGCTTCCACGTTGCTGATCCATAAGAGTCTAAAAGCCTCCACAATTTCATAAAACGGATGCGGTTTTTTCCTGTTTTTGGAGTTCAAGAAGATCATGTCCACACTTGCTTCTCAAGCTCGTTAAAACTTGAGTAACCTTCAACTCAGCTCAACTATGCCTTACTTGCACATTGAAATATAATGTTTTTTGACAGTAACTAGTTTGAAATTTGACATTATAAATGATTTACTGTACAAACACGAACATATATACAACAACAAAGAAAAAGAAATGATCAAATATAAAAACAACCTTTGATATAATTTTTTCATGCATCAGAAAAATGAATCAAATGGAGCAAGTCCTCTGAAAAACCTCTTTGCTTCCTCTAAAATAATTAGATAACCTCCTCCAGCCTAGAGCAGCACCAAGAAACTAAAACAAATTTTTACACCAAAGGAATTTATTCTGGACCGAATAAATAGTTACTCTTTTCCAGAATCCTCCGCACATGTGGGATATTTTGTCAGGGGGAATTAACATTTTTCATGCAGAACGATTCAAACCGAGGCTCAGTTAAGTCCACTGTTTCAATGTCTGGGGCACGGCTACTCCTAACTTCTGAGGTCAGAAGGAGCAGCTTCTCCATGTACTCAGTTGAAACTGTATCTTCTTCCTTACTATTGCTTCCGGTATTAAGAGTAATGTCAGTGTCTACTGCCTGTGAGCACCTAGGTGACCCAAAAGATGTTGCCTTCTTCAACTCTTCTGATTCAATGAGTGTCTCAAGTAGATTGTCTGGTCTTTCTATGGATGGTTCCTTCTCCATGCCACCGGCTGAAAATATCTAGAAAAATTACCAACAGCGTAAATCCACACATCTTTTTTCAAGTTTGAGTGAAATATGACTAAACAGTGAGCAAGTGAGATAAGTGCTACACCTAAATCTCTTCATGGTTAACTACTGTTAAGAAGATAAAAAAAGCAAATAACTATTTTATTTTGTTAATATTTTAGAAAGGGTCACAGAAAGTGGAACGACTAGATTAAAAAAGTTTTAAATGCCATAATGTAGCATTCAATGGAGCAAGTAATACTCCCCATCTGATATTGAAGCAGATGACAATTCTTTAGAAACTCTTGGGAATGAGTTGCGGTTGAAGCTCAGACTTCATAAAGTAGTCCGAATACCATGGAATAAACACTGGTTAACCATCCAATTTCTCAAGAACTGGAAATAACACAGGCAGTCACTAGTAGTTCCTCAACAGGGCATTTATAAAATTCCTTAATGGAGTCTCAAGAGTGTGAAGCGACATGCACATGTTGCAATTGATTTTCAGGGTGGATGTCAACTGAAAGTACATAAAACTACTTAGTAACATGGTAATTACCTGAAAGAGATTCAGAGAAATGTTTCTTCTTCTGGACTTATCCGGTGCTATGGTTGAGAGGATTTGCACAACCTCACTCATGGTTGGTCGAGCATCAGGGTCCAACTGTAGGCACTCCTTTGCAAGGTAAGCCATAATCTGCATCTCCTCTTTGGGAAAATCCCCTTTTAGGCGTGGATCAGGCAACTCAGATATCACTGTTCCACTGTCCTGTAAACGAGGGGTTGCCTACACAAGACGAGATACAGACAAATCATATCCACATTTTGTCAAATATGATCTAGATATATACCAGTCGCAGTCTGCAAAATCAAAACCACACAATCTTGATTATGAGAATGCAGCTCTGAAACTTGTAAGCAGTAGAAACTAGAAATTGGAACTGACAAGACACTTCACCTAGTTTGCATAAGTGCAATGTGTTTTATACCAATGTGTCTGCATTCTGATGAAATCATAAGCTGGAGAGTAATTATAAGCTAAGAGGCATGATCTTAGTCTATAATGAACATAAAAGTTTAGGTGATTGCCCAATAATTAATTATTAAATCAGCTTACAAGGAAGCTTTGACAAATAGAAGCATCAGTTATGATGGACTTTACCCACAGAACAAGGCTTTCTTCCCCTTTGGTAATTGATCTATGGATTGGTTGCCGACCAGTAATAAGTTCAAGTAGAACTACCCCAAAACTGAAAACATCTGACATGAGAGACGCTCTTCCAACCATAGCATACTCTGGTGCAAAATAGCCAAATGTTCCCTGCATTCTTGGTGGAGAACTGGAACAACTGGGAAGGCCATCAGCTTTTAAACGTTTAGCCATACCAAGATCAGTTATCTGCACATGTTTAATAATTAAATAAATATCTATGCTAAAGAAGAATATAAATTTATGAACACTGAAATTATAGATGTATTACTAATTCAACCATATGCTTTTTTTTTTTTCCCCCCCCCCCCCCCCCCGGCGCTGCTTCACTCGAATTTAATACTTTTTATGGAGATTTAGAAAAATCAAGATTCTTACTTTTGCATTCAAATTCTCATCAAGAAGTATATTTGAAGATTTGATGTCTCTGTGCAAAATTCTTGGTGCAGCTGCTTCATGTAGATACTCCAAACCCCTAGCAGCTCCAATTGCAATTGCTACACGAGTATCCCAGTTCATGCCCTCTACCAACAGCCCGTCCAAACAATCCCTCAGATTACCATTAGGCATGAACTCAAATACCAGTAACCTCATAGCATGTTTCCCACGGAACTCTGAACAGTAGCCAACCAACGGCACCACATGACAATGATGAAGTCTTGATAACATATCAACCTGAGGAGAACAACAAATTTTCAGTGGCTCCAGTGTCAAGGGGAGTTTTTTTTGGTTTTTTTACCTTATTTATTTTGAGAAATAAATGAAGAGAGAAAAGGCTAAAATTTAAACAACACACGAAACCCTGTCAAGTTGACATTGTACCTCCGTTAAAAAGACAGAGTCAGCATTAGGCCCTCCCTGAGTTTTGAATCGCTTAACCGCCACAATTCTACCATCTGTGAGTTGACCTCGATACACATAGCTACTTCCCCCTTGTCCTACAATATTGGAACCAGAGAACTTATCTGTTGCATGTTCCAAAGCAGAGTATGAGAATCGGATAATCGTTCCATGTATAGTCCATGTTTTGCTCCTACAAAATGTAGTCTTCAGGAAACAGCCTGGAAAATAGAAAATACAGAATTACAGAAATTTATCAAGTCCAAGTTGGGGGTGGGGGGAAGATGAAAATATGTTAGTACTGTGTGCAAATAGTAGAATATATGCATTCAGCTTTTCAGAAGTAGTAAACCTAAGGAATGATTAGCAACTGATAGGTCATTTTCAGATAAACAACTTAATTTCATCATGGATAGAGGTTATAACCATTTGTATTAGCCCATTTACCTGTCGCAAGATCAATAGGGGAGACAACCTCAACTCTAGTTTCAGGAACTGATGTAATCCTGTGACTTATTAAGTTGGTAGCACTGTTGCAACTTTCTTTATCCGAAGAAATAACAGATGATCGGAGACGGAACTTGCCCTTTCGATAGACGTAGCATAGTACCAGCATGAGAAATGCAATTGTTGTGAGTATTACACATAGTAATAGAACGATCACAACAACTTTACTTGAAATGTGCTTCCCTGAAGCTTTCACGCCGCTGACAGAACCTGTTAAGCAATTGAATGCCACTGGTAAGCTCCTGAACTTTATCATTTGAACATCAGAAAATGAATAATAATCTAATATATAAAACATAGGTATCATGTATACATAAACTGCATGATTTTTAATCATTGGGGCAATATTTCTGAATTCATACTATATGTTACCAAAAATTCTATCCAAAAAAGCCTAACAATCTGGTTCTTTTTTTATCCAGCCATTGATTTTGTAGAATCACTGTACATATTAGCATATAGATTTTATTTATTTATTATTTTATTACCTAATAAGGAGATTTAGTTGTTGACTAATTCTAATTTTAGTTAGTCTCCTAATATTAGTAGGATTCCTAATATTAGTTTACTAATATTAGGAAGGATTCCTAATTTGAAGGAATTTACTTCTGAGGCTACCTTAATATATATATATGTATCCTCATGTAGTTCATTGGAA
>MKYO02017900.1:269272-288678 GCA_002013955.2 Citrus medica | reverse complement strand
AATCAGAGAGTGTTCCTGTGGACAGGGGGAGATACCAGAGACTTGTTGGACGGCTAATCTATCTCTCTCATACACGCCCAGACATTGGATTTGCTGTCAGTTTAGTGAGTCAATTCATGAACAATCCAAGGGAAGAGCATATGGAGGCCGTGTATAGGATCCTAAGGTACCTTAAGTTGACACCTGGGAAGGGATTAATGTTCAGGAAAAACAACAAACGGGAGATTGATGTATACACTGATGCAGACCATGCAGGGAACATAATGGACAGGCGCTCTACTTCTGGCTATTGTTCATATGTTTGGGGAAATCTTGTTACATGGAGAAGTAAGAAACAGTCGGTTGTCTCTCGGAGCAGTGCAGAATCTGAGTTCAGATCATTGGCAATGGGTATTTGTGAAGGTATTTGGATTCATCGATTACTTAGAGAGCTGGGAATGATAGATAAGCAACCTATCAGGCTATTATGTGATAACCAGGCAGCAATCAGCATTGCTAAAAACCCAGTGCACCATGATAGGATGAAACATGTTGAGATTGATCGCCACTTCATCCTAGAGAAGATCGAAAATAGCACAGTCCATATTGACTACATTCCTACTCAACATCAAACTGCAGACATCCTTACTAAAGCTCTTCCAAGAACTAGATTTGAAGAATTGAGTTGCAAGCTAGGCATGTACAATTTGTACAACCCAGCTTGAGGGGGAGTGTAGAATCACTGTACATATTAGCATATAGATTTTATTTATTTATTATTTTATTACCTAATAAGGAGATTTAGTTGTTGACTAATTCTAATTTTAGTTAGTCTCCTAATATTAGTAGGATTCCTAATT
Source organism: Citrus medica (assembly GCA_002013955.2). Lineage (NCBI taxonomy): Eukaryota > Viridiplantae > Streptophyta > Magnoliopsida > Sapindales > Rutaceae > Citrus > Citrus medica. The sequence continues at coordinate 287,839 of MKYO02017900.1, read as the reverse complement.
TGAAGGAATTTACTTCTGAGGATACCTTAATATATATATATGTATCCTCATGTAGTTCATTGGAAAAATAAGTAATGAGAATAACTCTTTTTCTCTGAAACTCACAGATTTAATATTAAACCAATACTAGAAGATATCAAATCTTTGATTATTCATGATTCCTCGGAACAAGTAGTCCTAATAAAGCAATTTGCTTGAAAAAAACAAATGATTATTTTGAAACTAAACGGTCAATGTAAATGCGTCAATAAAATATATTACCACTAAGACCTATTGAATTGTTCAAAGATATTATTTCTGTAAGGAGTAATAAAGGAAAAGGTACCTGACGTGCAGGTGCAGCTAGCAAAACAGGTGGTATCATAGCTGTTAGCTGCTACTTTAGGTAATCCATCAGCAGCACATGTACATGTCCATTTACCTTCACTTGATCCTCCAACTGCTACATATATGACTAATGCAGTCAGTCTTTCATATCATTCAAACATGATGTACGTAAATGTTTGCAGACACATAAAGCCTTGGCATGAGGTATTCCTAAGTCATTCAACAAAATTTACTCTCAAATAAAAGATGAATATACAGCATCAAACATCGTGACTTTACGTACATGGTTCTTTTCATTCTTTAAAAATAGTAATAATAATAAAAGAAAGAAACAACGGGTTGGGGTGAGAGTGTGTAAGTGGAATACATTAGAGTGTCAAGTGGTCTTTCCTGAAGAATAAAAAAATCCGACAACTAGTGATTCCAAAATGAATATTTAAAAATAGTATGTCAAGGACTCTAAATTATTCAATCCTACTTTCTAGTTGGAAATTGACTAAAAAATGGATGAGGTTTTATTTACTTTTATAGTCATTATACTGACAGAGATATCAAGAAACCCATATTGTTTAACCGTCAAATATGAGAAAAATGGCCTTGCATACTCTAGATAAGGGTTTTTAGAATCGTGAATATTCTGCGTTTATCCAGGTTAGCACATAGCTACATAGACTTCCCTGGAACTTATTTTTCGTTCCATCTCCTAAATATTATCCTGCCACTAAAGTGAACATATATGTAGGTGAAGTAATCTATTAACAGGTAATGAGATCATGCACTATTGAATCATTTTATCCCAAAAAAAAAAAATGCTAATAGCAATTTAAAAATTCTGGATGATTATACCATAAAATCAGCAGCATACCAGGACTGCAATCACAGGATCTAGAGCAGTTCAATTTCAGAATATTACTCTGGTCTCCTTGCAATGATGAAGAACAAGTGCACTTCCAATTTTTTTGCCCTGATCTCTCAGAAAGTTTATCTGCCACATAGTAAACAACCAAAATGAGAGCTTCGCAGCTATTATTTAAATAGTAGCAATTATGGTGCAATTCCTTTGTACATTGCACAAACAGAAAATCTTATCTGCAGTAAATTGTTGACTTGGGGATGTCAAAAGCACCCTTGGGTTTTGCAATTTTCCTAACTTCTCCAAGCAGACATTTTCTAAAGGTTCATTGCATACGAATTGTGTCGAGCAAGATAACAGGCTTTGCCATACCTTATCCCAGCCACCCTTGGGTGTATATACTATGCCCTATAATTTTGTTATGGGACAGAAAAGTAGATATAGAAAATCAAAACATCACAAACATTAATACCAACCACAAATACTTCGCTGAATCCAGATCAAACCAATGAGACAAGCAAAGGTAACTTTCACTTGGAGCTTCATTTATGCAAATGCAGAAACTGGAGAGAAAGAAAAGGCCAGTTAATTGAATGTTTAAATTCCAGAATTAATCCTACAATAACATCAGTTAATTGAATTTTTAAATTCCAGAATTAATCCTACAATAACAAAACAACATTTATTTAAAATCCGACAGATACCCCCGTCTCACTCTTATCTTGTGACATCAGCACTTTGATCTTTGAGAAGATCAATTGATTTACTAGATTTCATAAATAATATGGTGGATCATATCATTTACAAGCTTTTGAGATTATATATTGACAAAAGAATATAAGCAGTAGTTCTCCAAGTAATTCCAAACTCGTGATAAGACAACAAAATGAGAGCCAAACAAGTATTGCTGAGAGAAATATAGAGACACTCAATCCTCATTGAATTTGCAACTGTAAATGAAGCATTAGACTAAATATTTTAGTTCCTCCTGATTCCATCACTCCTTATAACAAAAATACATAATTCCCATCCGGTAAATTTTGCAGATATATAGTTCTATCTGGTAAGCCATATGAACAACAATCATGAGTAATTCCCAGAAATAATTACAAAGCGAATAACATAGTTTAAAGCAGTCAAAAACTCAAACTTATTGGGAGAATCATTTAAAAGAGCATTATGATAAAAAAAAATTCCAAAACATATTGAGAGATAATAAGAAAGGAGAATAATAACCTTCATTGGTAACCAGAAGTCTACTCTTCAGACTCTTTTGTTCTTAGATCTGCCAATCTGCCCAAAACATACAACAACAAAAGCTTTGAGCATATGCAAAACAAGAGGCAGATAGGAACCACTAGATTAAAAAATATGAAAATCCAGGTCCAGAGAACATGGATGATCCAATGAAGAAACCTAAAAATAAATAAATAAAAAGCATATACAAGAACCTGAAAACATGGTGGAAAATTTTCACTGTAGATCAATAGAACGGTGTTAACAAACAAAGATGTTTGACAATATTTAAGACAAATTACAAATTTACAGGGGAGGAAACTCAAGTTCAATTGAATAAAGGTCTCCTGCTATCAGACCAAGACTTAAGATTGTGATATTTCAAGAACATTTCAAATGCATTAAAAAACCAAGAAAACAATGTAAATGAAATTGGATGGGTTAGGAATTGAAAACTTCTGGGTTGGCCATCAAACAAGTGAAGCTTCCAATCCTATTCAATTTACACTACAAAGTACCCAATGTAGACAGATAAAACAACTAGTCTACTACTATAAAGGGTTCTACATTAACAACCATTTATGGTACTCTTAATACAAAGTTTAGTGACAAATACCATATGCACTCTATTAGCAATCAACTGTTGTGAGCTAGCTGCACTCTGTAAGATAATGATACATAACCAAAAGTCATAAATGCACTATTGTCTGTCCAAAGAAGCAGGCACATGTACAGTATTTCAATACAAGTTGCAACAGCATGCAGTTTAGTTACATGAAGCAATTAAGACAGAAGCTCAGCTGGGCTGCAAGTTCTTTTATAAACTAATGACCCCTCAAAACGAATCACACAGTTCACTTAGATTGTCGACAAGAGTCATGCACTTAATGCAATTTCATCAACAATTTCTAGAACAAAAAAGAATCCAAAGCCAGAGTTCAATAGAGAAAATTAAATAAAGCGCACTAAAATGACATACCAATTTAGTCAAAACTCCTCAAATTCTTGCAAAAAATGCAGAACCAAAAAAGCAATCATACCCAGAAGATAAACTGATAACTATTAAAAGGATACAAAGTCTATAAAGGACAATGCTGAATAAAACAGAAAGAGATTGATGAGTTGATGAAAAATAATCAAAAGGGTCAGTGGATTTAGCTAGAAATAATTAGATAAATAAATCAGCACTTTCATTGAAAGCAACCCATTTGCACACCTGACAGAGACTCCTCAACCATTCTAGTAGCTAAAATCACTGCTTAAAATTAAAAGCTCATAAATTTTCCTACATGGTTCTGTCTTAGAAAAGGAAAAAAAATTTTCAAAACAAAAATCATAAACAAAAAAGGGAATAATTTCTATAAAATCTAAAACGGGGCAACGGCTACAAAAACTTGTCTTCAAATCAAAGCCATATGTTACATTTTTTGTAGAGTAGAGTTTCAAACGTAACGCTCAAAGTTGACCCCACCTGAGTGGGTGTCGGCTGCCCGGAACAGACACTGAACATTGCATCATGTGGGCCCCGGTGCGACGAAGGTGGGGACCACCTTCTGACCATCAAACTAACGCGTGCTGTATTTTTTAGATCAGATGGTGATGATCAATGACGTGGGGTTCGTCCGCAGACTAGCCGTTAACCATCGATCATTGAAACTAATGAATCTCCTCCTCCTTAATTTAGTACAATGCCAGTCAAAACTAAAAAAACTGGTCTCTGCTCAATTTAGTAAATTGCCAATTAAAGACTGTGTACAAACTTTTACTGAAAAAAATGCAACAAGTTAAACATAAAAGCACTTGGAAATTGAAATAGTTTATAAAAAGACGGCGAGAATGGCGTACCTAAACAGAAGTGACAGCTTCTCTTTTCTTTTCTTTGTTTTGTTTTTTGTTGTTGTTGTCAGCGTGTACGTGTCTCCAACAGCAATGCTAGTGCTACGCTGTCTCCTCTTAGCTAGCTACTGAAGCACTTAAAAAATATATAAATAAATAAAGCAGCTTCTTGCATTTAAGCACTTCTGTAGTTCTGTAGTTTAGTTAAAGTACTCGTGTTACTAGATGCAGAAACAGAAAATATGGGCAATCGAATGAATGAAACGAGGCGCATTAGAAATCGGGTCTCCATGCACTGTTGACGAGGTGGCGCCTCCTTGCTTAATGCAGGGGATCACGTGGCAGTCCAATACTCGATATGTGCGTACCTGCCAACTGTTTTCTTTTTATATGGGCGTGACAGATTATGATCCCTCTTATTAAAGATAATATTCTATGTCGTATGATTTTTAATTTAAATTATAATATAAATTTAAAAATGTCTGGCATAATTTAGACTTCGTTATTAAGATAAAAAAAATATATAATATTCTATTATTAGTCTTGATTTTATTGAATTAAATAACTCATTGATGTTGTTAGTGAAAAGGTTAATACCATTCGAAGGGAGACACTGACACAGGACGACGATGCATATCGTAATGATGGAAATATCGGCACTTCCAAGTTTCTTTCTTCCAACAATATCTCGTGGGAGTCGTTGATAATTAATTAATCAGTGCTTAATGAGGGTTTATATCGATATCACATGATGCAATATAAACTTTGTATTCCAAGCACTCTGTAAATGTATATTTATCAATTAATATTTATTTCAATAGGGAAAAAATAATAATTTTTGAATGTTAAGATGATGGTTTTGAATATATCTTAATTCAAACAGATTAATTATCTTTGAGAAATAAATTTTAATTATTTACTATAATGCCAAAAAAAATATCAAAAACTAATATAGAAATATTCACAATAAAAATTTGAAATAAGGTTAAGGTACCTATAATTATAATATAATTCTTCCTGGGGCATCTTTGAATGAATAGTATTTCAGCGTCCATCAACATGGGTTCTCCAAATTTCATGTTTAACGTTTCTCCTTAAATTTGAAGGAATTTATTAAATCAGTCGATTTTATCCCCATTTTGTGAAAAATTGACGGCTCCTATTCTTCAAATCAAGTATTTTACGTTGTTCTTATCTATTCGGATTTGGGAGTTCTTGTCTGATATTGAGTACGCATCATCAACAAAATCCACAGCTTAGGAGGCAATCCATTGAATGGTGGTCATGGACTCATTGGGCTGGTGGCACAGGGATTCAAAGCCTTGTTGATATACAATCGGACGCATTCATATTATTCTTTTTGTTGCTTTGTTTTGTTGCGGCAACGGGTGCCTTTTTTACCCAAAAATATGATGCCTCAAAAAGTTTCAAGCTTTGGATGAAATATAAGACAAAAATTTTCAACCTGCATTTCATCAGTCTTAATAACTTTTGCCGCGTTGCTGGATCTAACAAAAGATTCATTTTTGCACATAACTTGACAAATCAGACATGAAATTCAGCACCAATTCCGTCTGAGCGTGCTTTGTCAAAACAAGATTGATAAAAATTTTGTTTGGAAAAATAAAAAAGCAGTTATACCAATGATATATATAGTTGGAGAATTCGCCCCAAGTATCCCCACAATTACACCATTTATACCCCCTCTTCTCAAATACAAAAAACACCCACTTCAGGATATATACATTATCCCGGAATCAAACTATGTAAACCCCCTACTCCCTCTTTTTCCTTTTCACCATTTTTTCCTTTTTCAACTCAGCTCGCCCCCAATTTTTTTTATTCATTTACATAGCAATTCAAGTATATATACCCACCATCACCATGTAAAACCATTGCACCTTAGCTCTTTCTCTCTTCAGTTTATACCCCAAATCACAAAACGGAAAACAAATAAAAACTTAAAACAGAAAGGTCCATGGATATAGAATATGTGAATGTAGGGTGAGGAGAATTTTCAAAGACCAATCATAACCATTACCTCGGCTGCGGCCGGCCGGGAAATGACTGAGCTTGACGGAGTTTTCGTTGAGACGGAGGACGATTCCCCAAGATCATGGTTTGAGACCTGGTCACCATGTCAACCATTGATGGAGTTTGGTAAGCTTGCACAAGACTTGAACTATCAGTGGAATCACCTCGTGCGGTTGCTCTCTGCCACGAATGAGAGCTCAAACCTGATAAAACATAAGCCCTTCCAGACGACTCATATATGCGACGGCTTGCCATCCTTTCTTGCATCTCCTTCAACTCGGCACATAACGCAATGCACAACTTGTCACAAGCCCGAGCAGAGACTGTCTCGGACAAGGCCCTACGGCAGCTCTCCAGGAGAGAGACGGCATTTGATAGATCACCATGTTCAGCTGCAGCTCTGGCCTCAGCCATTGCCTCTGCTGAGCGAAGCCTGTTTCTTTGCCTGTCTACTTCGATGGAGACAACAGGTTGCCCAGTCATTGCAGGTCTCTGGATCTTTACTTCACTAGGTTCATCAGAAATCACCATTTCTTTTGTAATGGGATTTCTAAAACCACATTTTACCATTAGCAATGACATCTCTTTGCTTGAAACATTAGCTGGAATGTCAACTGTAACCAGAAAATCCCTTTCTTCTTCAGCATACAAGTCCCCAACATCAATAGAGCCTGTTCTTCCATCAGCCATCAAGCTGGTCTGGTAACTTCCTGCCTTTATTGAAGTTATTTGCAAACCCGGATGAACACATTCAATCTTCACCCCTACCTCCTGTGCTACCACACTCAATAGTCCTCCAATGCATTGCGCAAATGCATCCTGAATCACACCCTCGGCTTCTATGAAAGAAAACGTGCCCCCAGATATCTCAGAGATTGAATGCATTGAGGCAGCATCATGGTCTGCACCAAACCCAAATGCATGTACGGGAATTTGATAGCCAGTACCGCCATCGCGATGGATTGAAACAGGGAGAAGAGACTTGTAATCTGTTCGAGAATTGGCCCCACCACCACCAGTCACAGTATATGTATCCTGCCCATCAGATAATAGTATGATACTGCCAACTGGGTTCTTCCACTGGCGATCTAACAACACCTTGGCACCTTTTTTTAAGCCTTCAGCAATGTTTGTCCCACCATTTGAAGCCAGGGAATTAACGGCCTGTAAAGCCTCCTGCCTACCAGTCTCAGTCATTCGACGAAGAGGGAAAAGGCGACGAGCCGTGGAGGAGAAGGCAATGACAGAAAGCCTGTCAGAGGGGCCAAGATTCTGAATCACAAACCCCACTGCTCGTTTTAGCAAAGCAAGCTTGGTTCCCGCCATGCTGCCACTAACGTCAAGCACCGTTACAAGGTCAACTGGAGCTCGAGAATTTTGAGATACTGGCATCTGATTCTGGCAGCTGATATGTCTACCTCTAGGAGCCTTGAGATGGATCAGTATTGCAAAATTATTGTGAGATACCGCACTTGGGACAGCAGAAACTTCAGGATATGTTTGGACCTCTATTGTTCTACTAGAATTGTTTTCGGCAGTTTCTGTTGTAGTTTCATTGCCATTCTCAGGGACCTCATCTTGGAGATTCAAAACTTCATCATCATTGAAGGTATTAGGTTCAGGGGCATGAAAAACTGAATTAACCTGCCGACTCATATCTAGCTGAGGAGAAGGAAGTTGCTGTAAAATAGTCATCCAGGCATCATCCCGAGACCATCCTACACCATTGATTCTTGATCTTCCAGGGGGAAGATCAGATGCAGGGTTCTGAAATGGGACTTCTTTCCATTTTGCTCTGCAAACTGGGCAAATTTGGTTCCCATGTTTTACATTAGAAGTAATGCAGTGGAAATGGAAAGAGTGGGAACATTCTGCAGTGAAAATGGCATGCCCGTGGCCCAGTTTTATAGAGGTTAGGCATATTGCACATGTCCTCTGCAGTTTTTAGAAGGATAAGCTATTAGTGCACAGGATTCCTTCAATCATTGTACATAAGACTATGACTAGCAACAGCCAAGAGACACATGTAGAAGAAACAAATTGAAGTTACTGATGCAATTATAATTTCTTATGGAAGCTAACTAAGAGTGAGAGAAAGAAATGAAAAATTATTAAAGCTAAAATAACTACCAGCACGATTACACAATGCCAGAAGAAAGTATTAAAAGGTTCCCTGTAATAACATGTAATTTTAAAAATTTCTTCCTAAATTTATTAAAAAAAGTTTTAAGCATTATGCCAACAAATACCAATATCTCTAGACGTATTTATGTCTCAAATGAAACCTGAAAGTTACAGATACTTCAGAGCATCAAGCGGCACGATGCTGAGCACCAAAATTTTCCGGACACTCCATGAATATCTTTCTTATATCTTGGTCATTAATTAATCTATATGTTCACAATTCTGAAACAACTAGGGACCAAACGGATCTAACACATCAAGTTAAATTCAATGAGACACTAACAATTTTAGGGCATTTAGAACTTCACATGAAAGCATTACAAAGATAGCCTAGTCTGTCCCAGTAAACTTGAGAAGAGATCCCCCTCAAGAAGTTCTTTGGAAATCATTAGGAAATCCTGAAAGCATTCTTCATTGGTGAATTTCCATTGCAAGAATAAAATATTTCTGCATATGTCTGCATATTACTGGAATGCATTTCAAAATCTAGTTGTGGCATTGGAACTAGCATTCCAATATCACAATCCCAAAGTGCTATATGGGCTTTTTTAAGTAACACCACCAACAGCTGTAACTTGTAAAAGCATTGAAAATTTCAAATGTCACTATTGTCTCAGTGACCCCCTTTGTCTATGCACATAGCTCTATTATTGAGGCTGGTGGTGCATCAAAAGAAGAACTAGAAGACAACCCATCTGCACCACAAATCCCCCTCTCAAGAATTTTACAATTAAAAATTGATAATAATGTTAAATCTTACCAGTAAATCAGCAAGCCAACCCAATAAAGAAGTCAAATCTTAGGTGGTCAAACCATTGCAAAAGAAAGCTAATGGGGAATTAAACAACCACCAAGCAGTGGACTGGTGACTTTTTGAAAAGTTAAAAAACAATCAAATAATACTAATCATGAATCTTTCAACACAGTAACCCAAAAAATAAAAAACATAAAAACAAATACAAAGAGCACATGAAAAGAAGTAAAAAAAAATGATGGGCTAGTTTCAAAATTTTTATTTCCATTTTCTATTTCTTTTTCTTTTTTTTATAAGATCCATTTTCTATTTCTGAATCAACTGTATACAGCCCTTTTTCCTCAAATAACATTAAAAGGAGAGAGAGATATTTCATCCAGAGAAGGAGAAAAGTTAAGATAGATAACAGTGACAGTGTATTCCTTTTCTAATAAGCCAAATGAACAATGGTCCCTAATAAAAGGTCTAGTTAGTCCCACTTTCTCACCTTCACCCCCCACAGGCCACAACAAGAGAGTTGAAAATTACAAGACAACAAATTCCCATCTTCTGAAAATTCAGAATCTATCACATTATCACTTACCAATTCTATGCCCCACATGACAACAGCCTTGCGACTAGCTAGCTAACTACACTAGTTAAAAGAAAAATCAAAATCCAAACTTCACAGTGACTCAAAAATGACAACAACAGTCACATAAAATTAAAAAAGAAAAAACCCAAAATAACAGAATTACAATGCAAAATTTCTATCTTCACGATAACTTAAACTCATGAAAAAAAAAAGACACCAAAAAAAATGAACTTTAATAAAGAAACAGCTAAGATTAGCCAAAAAATAAAAAATAAAAATAATAACCTTTTAATATAATATGGCAAAAGCAAAAGTAAAAGTGGGTTTGGCGAGAAATAACCTTGGAGGATTTGGGGTTTCCGGATTTGGACAAGCGGTGGGCGGAGGAAGAGGGAGAGGTAGCCTGACCGGACGGAGAGAGGGAAACGGCGTCGGAGAGTCTTGGCTGAGTTGCTGTTGTTGTTGTTGTTGTTGAGTTTGATGAAGGTGACGATGGTGACGGTGAAGAGTCTCGGTCTCTAGCTTCAGGAACATATAAGCACATGTTCAAGCCAAGAGCCAGCTTTGCTTTTCTCCATTTGCTGCCGCTACCCATTGGATCTCTTACAATTACAAAACCAAGGTGAAAAAAAACAAAACAAAAAACAAAACAAAACAAATTAAAACAAAGCTAAAGAAAAGATAAGAGTCTGGTTCGAAGTTTTAGATCCTGAAACTGAAATGAAAAGGCAACATGGCTACAGCATTAAATGCTTTGTTAATAAGATATTGGTCTTGGACTCTTGGTAGCTACATGCCATGAAAAAAGGGACCAAAATGAATGAAAGAATGAATGAATGAGATGAGATGAGGAGAGAGAGAAGAGTGATTTACAAGTGAAGGTTAATGGCTTAATGGCTAATGGGTTGATGGGGTTGGTTTTTGACTCTGTCTTTGTTTAAGTTCGGTGGGTAATGTTGTAATGCTTGCAATGTTACATGTAATGGAAATGGTGAGTGCTGATTGGTGACGGTCAGAACTCAGAGGTTAGCAGCCTTTTTGTTTATTGTGAGATTGAGATGGATGATGGGGCCCAATGAGTGTGTGTGATAGACTGTTGAATAATGGAAAGTTAGGGAAGATTATATTGTTTGATTCTGTAATTATTTTATTTCTTAGAGTTGCCCTTGTTTTTTGCATTTTCTTTTTTATTTTGGGGAGGTCTGTTAGGAATTTTGATAGGGTAATAGTTGAATGCTTTGGTAGTTGAATGTGGTTGAGTGGTTGGTTGTACACTTGCATTAATGTGTATAATTCTTTTTTCTTTTTCTAATCTCAAGTAGGAGGTGTAAAATTATTTAAAGAAATGAAATTGAACAAAATAATTTCTAAAGAATATTAATGTATAAAGCTATTAATTTAATATCTAAATCACTTATGCCAATAGCCATAAAATTATTGTCCATTGCCCTATTTTGTAAGAATTTGTTAACCTTATTTGTGATTTGTTTATTTTTTAATATTTTGTGAGTAAATTGATGTCAATATCTTTTTAATCTAAATAGTTGTTTTCGCCATTCAGATCTCGATTAGGTGGTCATTTCTTTTCTGATCTTTTTTTTTTCTTCATTCTATAAGGATACACCTTATTAGCATAAAATAATGATGACTTTACTTTTTCATAACTCTTGTTACCTATTAGTTATTTCTCTACTCCCTTATTTTTGGAACTAAGAAGGTCCATATTTAATATAATATTCTTTTGCATCTGAAAAAAAAAAGAAGAAAATAATTGACTTACAATGATATAATTTCTTTGGAATGGTGGTAAAAAAGGGTTTTGGGATGGAAATTTAGATGAGTCTAATCTACAAAAACAATATAAAAAAAAGTCACACAAGATTATTTAAAAAATCATTTAAGATGGTACAAATGTAAGTACGACAGTTAGCACCACTTTGAATATGAAAATGCAAATAAATAATTCATTGGCCGATTTAGATGTATCTTTTTTCCCCCTCTTATTAACACTTAAATAACATTAGATTTTATTAGTTATATCATTAATTCATAGAATTTTTATGTAATATATATTTTTTTAAAAGAACTTGTTCTCTTCAAAGAAAAAAAAAGCATCAAATTTTCTGGCATTAGTCCATATCTCTAAAGGATTAAAATTCAATGTTGAACTGAGTTTTTTTTTGAAGCATTGAATTAATGGTTAAGATTTATTTTGATTTTTTCATTTTTTATTTCTCTTACCTAACAACTATTGATTTAGTGCCCAGCAAAAACTCAATTCAACATTTAATCTTTATTCATCTTTATATGGTTATAAATCCTAGAACGTAGGTAAAAAATAATTATAGGTAACATGAGAATTTGAGAGTTCAAAGTCCAAGCCTAATAGCTTAAGCATATTAAAAACGTTGCCATAATATACTCCCTCTTAAAAACATTGACTAGCATATTAATTATAATTTTTTGAAGTATATAATAATTTGTATAAACAAGCTTATATCTCTAATATTATTATTCCTAAAGTATGCATCATTTTCTAAACTAAACGCGCATACAAAACATTCCCCGCACCGATCTTTAACCATCAAGTTTGTCAAAAGAAAAATCTAAATGCATGATACAAAATTACCAAAAAAAAAAAAACAAACCCAATTAATATTTAATACAATACAGCGCACTTGAAATATAAAATGATTTTTCTTCTTATCCACCGGGGGCTTTTCCTTAAAGCACCTTTTAATCCAAAACTTACAGTTGTTTTGTCACCACAGAATTAACTAATTTAATTTTCTTTCTAATTAATCTTTAATATTGATGTCATTTTCAGATAATTAAAATTACCCACAATTCTATAAGTCCCTTTTTGGACTCAATTGAGAGGATCCCGTCTGGCCGATCTAAGTGGTTAATTGGGCTAGTGAGGGCATGATCCAACGGTGGGAATTGCCTCATCATGGCATGTTTCATCACCCTTTTATTGAAAACGACCTCATGGTCAAGAAGCTTACATTGATTATTTTAATCAAATAACATCAATTCAATAGAAATTAATGAGACTTTGAATAACTTCAATCAAGAATTGCATGTCAAAATGTCAGCCAGCTGAATTGTTAAAGTGGATATGTATACATATAACAATTATTCAAATCTCTATAGTGAATTAGTTGTTCACTATTTTTGTCTTGCATTAGAGTCGTATATGGATATTGATCAACTTTTATGTTGGCCATGAATCATCATAACTAATTCCCTTTATGTACATGAATAATTATGAAAAAAAAAGTATATATATTGCTTCTACAATAAAATTAAACAAAAATGTCCTAATGCGACTGAATTAGAATAAATACTCTAATTAACAAAAAGATAAAAACGATTTTCATGATGAATCGTGGTGTAAAACATTTTGATTAAATTATTAATGTTACGGATCTAGTCATCTAAACATATTTTTTATTATATCTAATCTTTGATAAATGCAAATGTACATCTAACCATAAGTATTAAATTGTATATATTTGTACTTATCTATATATTAACTTTTTTTTTTGCAATGTTAGGCGCATTTAATACTTAGTGAGACAAAATGATACAAATAATTATACAACTTAAGGTTAATAATGAAACACATATATCATCTACAAACCTTGGTTAATGGCTTAATGGCTAATGGGTTGATGGGGTTGGTTTTTGACTCTGTCTTTGTTTAAGTTCGGTGGGTAATGTTGTAATGCTTGCAATGTTACATGTAATGGAAATGGTGAGTGCTGATTGGTGACGGTCAGAACTCAGAGGTTAGCAGCCTTTTTGTTTATTGTGAGATTGAGATGGATGATGGGGCCCAATGAGTGTGTGTGATAGACTGTTGAATAATGGAAAGTTAGGGAAGATTATATTGTTTGATTCTGTAATTATTTTATTTCTTAGAGTTGCCCTTGTTTTTTGCATTTTCTTTTTTATTTTGGGGAGGTCTATTAGGAATTTTGATAGGGTAATAGTTGAATGCTTTGGTAGTTGAATGTGGTTGAGTGGTTGGTTGTACACTTGCATTAATGTGTATAATTCTTTTTTCTTTTTCTAATCTCAAGTAGGAGGTGTAAAATTATTTAAAGAAATGAAATTGAACAAAATAATTTCTAAAGAATATTAATGTATAAAGCTATTAATTTAATATCTAAATCACTTATGCCAATAGCCATAAAATTATTGTCCATTGCCCTATTTTGTAAGAATTTGTTAACCTTATTTGTGATTTGTTTATTTTTTAATATTTTGTGAGTAAATTGATGTCAATATCTTTTTAATCTAAATAGTTGTTTTCGCCATTCAGATCTCGATTAGGTGGTCATTTCTTTTCTGATCTTTTTTTTTTCTTCATTCTATAAGGATACACCTTATTAGCATAAAATAATGATGACTTTACTTTTTCATAACTCTTGTTACCTATTAGTTATTTCTCTACTCCCTTATTTTTGGAACTAAGAAGGTCCATATTTAATATAATATTCTTTTGCATCTGAAAAAAAAAAGAAGAAAATAATTGACTTACAATGATATAATTTCTTTGGAATGGTGGTAAAAAAGGGTTTTGGGATGGAAATTTAGATGAGTCTAATCTACAAAAACAATATAAAAAAAAGTCACACAAGATTATTTAAAAAATCATTTAAGATGGTACAAATGTAAGTACGACAGTTAGCACCACTTTGAATATGAAAATGCAAATAAATAATTCATTGGCCGATTTAGATGTATCTTTTTTCCCCCTCTTATTAAAACTTAAATAACATTAGATTTTATTAGTTATATCATTAATTCATAGAATTTTTATGTAATATATATTTTTTTAAAAGAACTTGTTCTCTTCAAAGAAAAAAAAAGCATCAAATTTTCTGGCATTAGTCCATATCTCTAAAGGATTAAAATTCAATGTTGAACTGAGTTTTTTTTTTTGAAGCATTGAATTAATGGTTAAGATTTATTTTGATTTTTTCATTTTTTATTTCTCTTACCTAACAACTATTGATTTAGTGCCCAGCAAAAACTCAATTCAACATTTAATCTTTATTCATCTTTATATGGTTATAAATCCTAGAACGTAGGTAAAAAATAATTATAGGTAACATGAGAATTTGAGAGTTCAAAGTCCAAGCCTAATAGCTTAAGCATATTAAAAACGTTGCCATAATATACTCCCTCTTAAAAACATTGACTAGCATATTAATTATAATTTTTTGAAGTATATAATAATTTGTATAAACAAGCTTATATCTCTAATATTATTATTCCTAAAGTATGCATCATTTTCTAAACTAAACGCGCATACAAAACATTCCCCGCACCGATCTTTAACCATCAAGTTTGTCAAAAGAAAAATCTAAATGCATGATACAAAATTACCAAAAAAAAAAAAACAAACCCAATTAATATTTAATACAATACAGCGCACTTGAAATATAAAATGATTTTTCTTCTTATCCACCGGGGGCTTTTCCTTAAAGCACCTTTTAATCCAAAACTTACAGTTGTTTTGTCACCACAGAATTAACTAATTTAATTTTCTTTCTAATTAATCTTTAATATTGATGTCATTTTCAGATAATTAAAATTACCCACAATTCTATAAGTCCCTTTTTGGACTCAATTGAGAGGATCCCGTCTGGCCGATCTAAGTGGTTAATTGGGCTAGTGAGGGCATGATCCAACGGTGGGAATTGCCTCATCATGGCATGTTTCATCACCCTTTTATTGAAAACGACCTCATGGTCAAGAAGCTTACATTGATTATTTTAATCAAATAACATCAATTCAATAGAAATTAATGAGACTTTGAATAACTTCAATCAAGAATTGCATGTCAAAATGTCAGCCAGCTGAATTGTTAAAGTGGATATGTATACATATAACAATTATTCAAATCTCTATAGTGAATTAGTTGTTCACTATTTTTGTCTTGCATTAGAGTCGTATATGGATATTGATCAACTTTTATGTTGGCCATGAATCATCATAACTAATTCCCTTTATGTACATGAATAATTATGAAAAAAAAAGTATATATATTGCTTCTACAATAAAATTAAACAAAAATGTCCTAATGCGACTGAATTAGAATAAATACTCTAATTAACAAAAAGATAAAAACGATTTTCATGATGAATCGTGGTGTAAAACATTTTGATTAAATTATTAATGTTACGGATCTAGTCATCTAAACATATTTTTTATTATATCTAATCTTTGATAAATGCAAATGTACATTTAACCATAAGTATTAAATTTTATATATTTGTACTTATCTATATATTAACCTTCTTTTTTTTTTTTTGCAAGGTTAGGCGCATTTAATACTTAGTGAGACAAAATGATACAAATAATTATACAACTTAAGGTTAATAATGAAACACATATATCATCTACAAACCTTATGATGATGCATAATCGTGCGCAGCTTCACTCATTTATTAGGACCCTACTAGGCGGCTATAAGAAATAATCTTTGTTGACCAATTGAATCATGAAATTATCTCCAAGTATTGATTAAGGCCCAAAGGGATTTTCTGTTTAAAAGAAAATCCCAAAAGGGCTTATGTAAAACAAGAAAATGTTGGATGTTTTAATTTTCTTTACGAAGAAAATAAAGTAAATGTGGTGTTGAAGAGCATGGATGAACAAATGGGTGCTGGCTAGCTTTCTCTAATAATGACTACTCATAGCAGCTACAGATGGACCATATTTGTCTAGCTTTCACTCAATTACTTCAATTTGGTCATGAAGTGGGGTTAAATTTGATGAACCGAAAGGTCGTAGATTCTCCTATTTTTTGCAATTTTTATCAAAAGAATGCGCTTTAGTGTCAATTATAAAAAATGGGGTTGGTTGAAAAATAGAGAACTTATATGTGTGTGTTAGCGTAGGTGTTAATTTGTGTATGTAAAAATTATGAGTGTTGAATCGTCCCCACAGAGACATGAGATGATGAGAGACACCCCCATGACATTAACCAAAGATATGCTGACCTTTAATACAACCAGATAGAATTTTATAGCCTGTCTTCGACAATCATTGAGTAAGTGCGAATCTCATTTCACAGTAGTATTAATTATTTATTATAGTTCAATCTCCATGCTTCAACATCTAAACTGCATTTGCGGTGCACATAATCAACATACTTGGTGCCGTCATTTACATTTAACAAAATGCATGCTAGAGCAATACACCGTTATATTGGATAAATAAGGTCAATTTTAATCCAAAATTTTTTTATCTAAATAATCCTTCTAATGATGGTTACGTAGATATTATTATACATCGCTTACCCACAGGCTACATCCCACCATTTATGACTAAATGTAATGACAATGATAAACATTGTTATCTAGAATGAAATATATATATATATATATATATATATAGACACACACCAAAAAAGAAAATAAATAAGAATATGAACTATTACGACATTATTATTACTAGGAGACAATATGGTTGCTGACCCTAAGTAGATTGTCTTGTTAGGGCTATATGGTCGAGGAGAAGTAACGCATTGGAGGCTAAATAAGGTCATTGTTTACTGCTTGATGAGCTAACACATCGATAAATATATACACGTACATAAATATAAGCGAGGCTTTTACATGATGTTTTTATTTAAATTTATGGCTTTAATATTGTTCATAAATAGGTTTAGTTCATATCACACCAACCGGTGAACAGTTACTGATCATATATATATTTACGCGCGCGCGCGCACACATTTTATTGCATGTCGGTACATAATTAATACAAGTTGAGCCGCAACTTGTTGCTGGCTCGCTGCCCTAATAAGATTTGTCGTATTAGGGTTTTGTCCTTAGAAAAATTAAAGCTTTGGTGGCTAAATAGTCTTTGTTTACTAGTTGATGAGCTAATGTACCAAACGGATGCCCATACATGGAGTTTATTTTTTGCCAATGCTATTATATATGCTTTATTCTTATTATTATTGCATGTTGGTAATCAATTAAATAACAAGATGCGAGAGACAGCATTAGAGGGGGATGTTGGCATATGAGAAAAGCCGGCTTTTTCTAACTTTTCTGTTGACTTGCTGCCACAGAAAGTCTGGCAAATTTAGGGTTAAAAGAGAGCAAAGCAGCCCCATGGGTATCTTTTTCTAATGATTCTCCACTAACTGTAATGAAACCCTTCTCTCTTTTTCTCCCTCAAAAGGAGCTCAAGTTATGCATAAATTAAAAAGGGATCCACATATCCACTGTCTTGGGTCCCTTACTTCATGTTCTCTTGTATGGAGGAATCACTTTTGCTTCCAGACAACAGCCCTCCCTTTTATAAGGACCCCCAAGAAAACAAAAATAACAGTAAGTCGTGAGAATTTAAAAACTAGGGCAAATGCTTTCCAAATTTTCTAAATAAAAATACTTTTAAAATTTAGAATAGAACTTAGACAAGTGTTTATTAAAAGGGTTATCAATATGCATGCAAAGCAACTGCTGTATTGTATGGTGCAATGCCCTCACTAAAATTTACAAATTTTTTGTAACATTCCTAAATTATTGTTTTTGAATTTCAATTATTCATATAATTTATATACATAATAACTTATTATAACTGAGTTGGGTCTAGAATTAAAAAAAAATAGGATGGTCAGCAAGAGAAAATTTCAGGAAGTAATGAAAATTTAAGACTTTCATCAAAGTTGGTTGGCCAAGTAGTTGTTCTGTAGCCGTTCTATATATTATTTAAAAGTTTTAGACCTTTTTTTTTTTT